>JTDE01001254.1:51019-67742 GCA_014338405.1 Paragonimus skrjabini miyazakii
TTATATAAGAGAACGAACGAATAACGTCAATCGTTTTGAGTAGCACACCAAGTAATTAAAGGTGTCGCTGTTGCCGTCGCCTGGGTAACCGATTTTTCCAGAAGGATCTTCGGTGGAATGTTAGTAAGTTCACTTTTTCTACTGTCGTCGAAATGTCGACTATTCAACCTGACTGCTTGTGTTACGGAGAGTGTACCAACACCAAAAGTCTCGTCATTTTGTCCAGTTTCAACTATTCCCAAAACTTTGCCTTGCATTTACAGTACACAAGATGATTTGCGGATACATACACGTAGTAATATCAGGGGAAACTTTAAGTCACTTTATCGAAAGGGAGTTTGTAATTTCCAACGGTCTTTCAAATGAAGCTGTGCTTGTAGAAATCGCACAAAAAGGAAACTTTTACTGGAATCCGCTCAAACTCTAGCAGAAACAACATATAGTAACTACCTATGAACTGGAAATCCGTGTAAAAAAAACCTTATGTGATAAACAGCGATGTACAATAGGATGCCTTAGAAGCCAATTGGAAGCTAGTCGTATAAATCAGATTTAACCCCTCGAGATTTCGAGGGGTTAACGTTGAAGCATGAAATTTCATTTGCTTTTGTAGAGTATCAACTAAGTAACTTTACGGAAGAAATAAACGCATTTACGTGGGCTCATGTGAAAAACATATTTGCGAAACGCACAGTTCTTTCGGGATTGACGAATGACTTATTTAAGAAGTTGTGGATTTTACTTGCGATCAAGAAGGTCAGGAATGGTTTTTGTATTTTGATGAACCGTGTTTATTTACCAACGACCTGACTGAACCCGGTGAACGGGAACGACTTAATTACAAACAGAAAATATTTGTAGTCGTACAAAGTTACCAATTCACTAAACAAGTAATGGCCTGGCTGTCTTAGTCTTTGTCACGCATGCCAGCAGTAAAAATGTGTTAAACTTGTGGTGTGATAGTGCAACACTTTATTGTGCAACATGCAATAGTACAGCGCCTCCCGTTTTTAATCACCTACTGCAGAACCAGTTGCTTGAATTGCACCACGTAAGAAGTTACTATAACTGATCCTTAGTCGCTACATATAAACACGTATCAAGCAATTGATGCTACTTTCTGTTTTCGTTGTGTTGTTGAACTCACTACGAATGGCGCCAAGCTATCTGCAACAAATTCATTTCTCACACAGAAAATACTTTTCTACACTATGGTATAACTAACTGTGTGTTGGGAAGTTAAACGCTGCCAAGCATCCAGATCTAAAGCTGTTCATTAAGTTTGACTCGGTCTACAGAAGGATGTGTCATGGCAGATAAAATGTTTGTGGGCGCATGATTAACAACATTACAGTCGGTTGTACTGAGTTGAACTTACACTTAGGCGGTGTTGCAAAACACATTTTTGATGCAACGTTACTATCAACCACTCTAAACCACAACCGGAAAAGTCTGTCAGTGGTGGAGGTAACCATGGATGATGATGCCATCTACTATCAAGGGGCTCGCTAACAAGTGTACGTTTCACTATTTCTATGGTATTTCTTATAACTGAGGACTTGAGAAGGGCAAGAAACGAGGATGGTCTAGTTAGGAGTCGAAACACCTAGTCACCTGGAGGCGGGTCCTATGCCCGCTGTTCAGGACGCACTGACCAAGAAAGTGTTTTTGGTCTGAATCCACTCTGTTATGTTGAAGGGTGAGGTTTATGCTGATCACCACGATGTGGTTCCGATGCTTACATTTTCGGATGTAAACATTACAGGGTAAGTTTTATTCCTGACTAAGCCGATCGAGCTCAAATATTAAGCTTTTGATTCAGAATGAGATCCATTTCATGAAAGTTTAAAATCAGTGCGGTGAGTGTAATCAGCATACAAGTTAATGATGTATGCCTGTGTCCAGGTGAACAGTAGTGTGATACACCGGTTCACGTAAGCTGTTGGTAACCTTTCTATCCATGAAACGTTCCAGTCAACCCTTTTGAAAGGAAATAACATACTTAAGTTTCAATGTTGTCACAGTTCGTAAGGAGTGTATATCGCTGTCACAGACAGGATATTGACTCCGTTTCAAGTCCGAATGAAGCAACAATTTTGTTAATGAGCCGTTGACTTCACAATAAACGAGACGGAATTACCACATCTGTCAAATGAACGAATTCACTTCCAATGCTTTGTTCTTACTTAATATAAAGGCAGTGTCTTTCCGATAGGGAATGGCTGAAATGTTTACGTTTGTGTGGAACTTGAGATAAAGTTTTGGCGACGTTCAGTATAAAGTCAACCTCAGTGCTGACCACTTATTTGTGTGGTACTTGCCTGTCAGGAAACTGCCTTGGAAAATCGGTTGTTGTGTAAAATTGGGCAAACATTCAGAATAATCTGAGAGTTGACAAAATCGTCAGCGGCCTAGGGAATAGGGACTTCAAGATATGGCACTAATGAGTGGAGGAATAAGCGGGATGGCACACTGTATAGTTAACATATTCTTTGAGTAGTTTTCACACAAATAAAAACAGAACTGTGGTATACTGTGTACTATATAGATAGATTACCTTAGTGTTCACTTGAGTAAGGCAAAAAACCGTGACATTGACCAGAACACAAACTATTCTTATAATTTGTTTTGTGACTGACTGTGTTGTGATGTCGTCGAGAATTATTCGAGACAGTGGAAAGCATATGCGAATAAATTACAGCGAGTGAGTAGTTTGAGGAGCATGTCCAGCGTATTTTAAAAATATGTGATACAACAGTTTGTGATACAATTCACAGTTACCTACCACTTTTGGTTTCAGACAAGCTCTAAAGAGGTCCCATACTACATTTTGCTTCTGCAATAGCTCATCGTCAGTGCGTTGGAGCTCTTTCTCAAAATTGCGCTGAGCTGCGATCCACGTTCGGTTGAAACAAGATTGTCGATCCATGCGCCTTCTGAGCACACTGAGCCCGATAAAACTATCGCAATCAACCGTTTAGTAATGATCGCCTATGAATAATGTTCACCCAGCTCTATCACATACAACGGAAACAACATAACGATCTCGTCAATCTCAGTTGATAACTCCGTGGGTAGAAATTATCCATCAAGTATATCTGAAATATCTCATTTAAACAGCTGTGCGATACATTCATGTATGGTTGGGCACTGAGGAGTAAAAATTATTCGGTTGATTAGTAGAATGTTCCAACATAGTAAAACTAAAACATCCGTATAAACATATACAGTGAAAGGTAATAGATTTAATTTCAGATGAGACCCAATTGTGAAAAGTCAGGACTTCGGCTGGGTTCGAGCAAGCGACAGAAACACCATGCCTTAACGCGAAAAGCGCTCTAATAGCTGAGCTACGAAGCCACGGCAGGAGCTCGGAAATTTCACATTTAGACTCGGTTGCCAATCCGTCTCACTGTCTCATACGGAATCCACCAAATGATCCAGGGGATCGACTGCCCCGGCAAGATTTCCTGAACAGTCCACGCCGGAATCCACCAACGCCACTGTTGAACATAGAAGCTGTATTTCATAATTGTTTTGTATTTCACAATTGAGTCTCATCTAAAATCATAAATCTGCCAAACTACTCAATAGTGAAAGATTTACTTATTCTTGACTTACTTTATTACATATGCTGACATACAATTTATCGGAAATTTAGGCTGCTCTAAGTGTACTCTTTTTCAAACAGTTTTTGTGAGCACTGTTAATGGCACTGAAGGCAACTGTTAGGATTTTTACTTGAAGCCTGATACAGTCGGGCAAACCTGAAGCTAACCATGTTTGATAGATTACTTTACAAACCGTGAATATCTTAACCTGTTCATCTTGAGAGACAACTGATCGTTGTGCTCTTCTGTGGTTGCGATATCCCATCCTGAAGAAACAGACTTCATTGCAATTGCGGCATGTGAATACAGCGTTGGCTAATGTTTGGGCCTCTGAAGCCTGCACTCTTTCTCGTGTCACCACTGATTCCTCTGCTGATGTTTTTCAGGCCCATGCGATCACACAGTTAATTACCAGCTGTTGAAATTCGCCACTATTGCTTTCCAAAATGTAGTGCTGACGTCATGATTCTTTGTGTTAGACTTTCACACATAGAATTCATGAATATTCAGCCGTAGGTGGCGATTGTCGTACTCTTTAACTAACGTGGAATCTGGGGAAAGTAAGGCATGTCACGACTTGAGCTTCTTAAAGAGGCTGTTCTATGCAGACAGCAATTGAACGTTTATTCATTCAAATGTGTTAGACATTGTGCAACATTAAACCATCGTCTACCCGCCGTTTAACGACAACGTCGTTCTCCTGCCATTGTTGTAACAATCTTCCGCTGTTTCATACGCACCTCAAGTTTAAACCTGCCAGTTATCAGAGGTCAAACTATCGGAATTTCTATCCACGTGGTTAAACCAAAGAGAAGACATGTGAGGCGAGACGTTGGCATTTCGATTTGCTCTTCTCAGCCGTTAACTTCAAGAGACCAAAGTTTATATGAACGTTACATAGAGACGAGTGAGCGAAGGGGTCAACAAGTTGTAATTTTCTGCCCACTATTGGTGCAGTTAGTTTCACGGCAATGAATTGAATTGCATCAGCATCTTAAATGCGTAGTGTCCGAACACCATTGCTTCACTAATTTTCAACAACTTCATGGTGCTATAAAATTATAATATATCAAGTCATTCCACTGGGCCAACCAGGTGGCCTGTCGTTGTGATGAATTTGTTGGTCGATGAAGTCGGGCTCATCTAGTTTGCTAAGGTCAGCAGATTGCGTCGTGACATTACAGTTAACAGCCCACTGAGATAATGCTCCATCATACATTATTACAAACGTCGATCTGTGCCATCTAAGCAAACGACACTGCAGCTAAAATTGAAGTGGTGTATTGTATGAGACAATGCTTGAGTGGTTGAATGTGTATCATTTCAATGAGGTTCCAATCCGGATTGCCTAGCAGGATGCGCAATTCAGCAACTGGATAAGTGTGTTACAATGTTGATGTTAGTTTGTGACTCATGTTGCTGATTATGTAGCACTCTTGAACTGGAGTTTTCGAAACGTTTTACTTTTCTCCAAACTGCAACATTTTTGGTGGTTTCTTCTTACTGTGGATATCCATGAACTTTCTGAGATGACTGTTAATCACCAGCGTCTTCCTAATAAACTCTGCTTCCTCCAGTCGATGCACACCACTTTTGAGCTGAGAAAATTTTGCTAACAAAGTTTATGCCACTAAAACATCGATAAATTTTATTTAGATTTTTATTTCCATCGCCACAAACACTGGCATTAAAGCCTTATTGAGAACCCTTAAAAAGTGTTTTTCTTCGCATTTTACTGTGTACGAAGTATGCTACTTTACGTAGCTTTCACGATTTTATAATGTTTAAACGTCAACAAGTTGTGTTCTAACAGTTTTTGATGAGAGGCGTTTTTTGGTGAGTGTCCTCGTCATGATGTTTGCAACATTATCCGAACATGACCTCACTCGATCGATCAAAAGCTCAATCATCTTAGCACTACATATGCAAACGAATCACCAGATTAAGTCTTATTCTCATTTTGCGCCAAAGAAGCAAAACTGGCACGCAATTTAGTTAAAGGTATTCTGATTTCTGAAGCAAACTTTTTGATAAGGAGGACGAAACTGATGAAAAATTGCTCGTCGCTCGCTCCCGACTACCTGCAAAGCAGGCCGTCTAGAAAAGCTCTTCTTGCGCGACTTGAAATGGGCATTTCCAACCCATGTAAATGGAATAACGCATTTGAAACTTTATGCTAGATTTTATACCACTAAATGTTATAAAATGTTGGTCACTTTTTGTTCTACTTGAAGACATCCTTTCGGGACTAAGGAATTTAATTTTAACAGTTGCATTATGGTTGCCTCAATTTTCCTGACCAGAGTCATGGTAGCTTTGACAGAGCATAGGTAATTATCCATTCGTTTTCAGTTAGCTTTTCGTTCATTTTTATTTTCATTCTCAAAAGTTTTGCAATTGAAGAGAGTGAACAAACTGATTTCATCTCGTGTACGTTATGTTCTGTGTTTTTTGTGATCATTGAGAATAAGTAAAAAAATGCCATTAACTCGCAATACCTTTATCTTTACTCAATTCGTTGAAGAGCTTCTATCAGTATCTCTTATCTATTGTTATAAAGACTGAATGGATTTAATTTTTAGTGTAGCCAACGTAAAAAGCACAATTCATACTAGTCGTCTTACAACACTTCGTAAATTCCATACAAAAAATCCGTTTAGCTGAAGGTTTTTCTGCCATTCCATTTTGTCGCACGTTTGCTTTGTTTTTCTCGCGTCCACAATGTCCAACTTTATGCAATCTGAACATATGCTATTCGGAATATGATTTGTACATTTCTCTTGCTGGTTTTGCACTTGTGGTATAGGTTGTGAATAGCTTTTATGAACTAGGCAAACTTCAGAACAATCTATAAAATAATTCTTAAAGGCACATCTGTTTGGTTCAGTTCTACTGGGGGGTAGATTTACAGTGATCAGAACCAAAGTTCTGAAGGCAAATTATTTTTAACTTGAATTATTCTGAGGGTGAGATATGAGTGTACATAATTAGAAGGAGTAGGAATGTGATTTTCACCAAAGTTTCCTATCAAACTTCCTCCTTGAACTATTTTACGCGCGGTTGATCGTCTTAAGAGCATATCCATTATGTGAAGCATTGGATTGGAAACTGCTGAAAACCTCTCCCGTATTTATGGTAAGTCCAACATAAATGGATTCAGTGTGCAACTGAATGCCTGTTGTGTTTGGGACTCTGTGTGTCATATGGTTACTTCGCAGCATCGATCCTTCATATGGTTTCAATTTGCCCTGGTACTTCTACAGCAACCGTCTCTCGTTTCTAGGTGACTGTAAGCAAAAAGACGCCAACTTCTGTCATTCCTTTGTGGAAAACAGTCTGTGTAATTGGCAAAGGAATGAATGTTTTTGTCGATTTGGTTACGTAGCCATACGTGAAGGAGAGCAACTCGTATGTCGTACACGTGAGTATTTTTCAACTCGGCTTTCAAGTCAGTCCACTTCCATTTTTTAATTCTTGATTAATGTTTGGGAGACTGGATTATCATTGGGTGCTTATTAGATATTGATCTGTTGTAAACTTTCGCTTATCTGTAACGTTGAATTTTCTAAAGTTACACAAATGCATAGGACGTGAGTTTACTATTTTCGTAGGTCATACATATCGCACACTCTCATTCAGACGAATTGTTTAACTGTGACACTGACATCTAAGTTGGAAGCATTGGACATCAACAGAATTGACGACTCATTGAAATACCACATTGTATTACAGGTTGACACAATCTATCCCGTAACTCTTGACGATAATTATGTGATAAAGTTCACATCATCAGCCCCGATAAATCCTTTGAGCAATGCTTCGAGAATAGAACTGAAACTTTTAGCCGGGAGACATTCCTATCCGATAATTGACTTTATGTTTCGCTAGATGTTTTTTGGAAACAGCTGTCAAAAGATATATTATGAGTGTGTCATGGATTATCTAACAGTTACACTTATCATTTATTGGGGAATTTGTCTCCTGTTGTCTTGAGTAGTGTAGTCACACATTTGAGCATCTGGAAACTAGAGCTCATGTGCAGTTAAAATGTTGCAACATTTACGGGTTTCGTGTTAGTTGGTTGCTTTATAATCCCCGAAAAGCCGAATTTTGGTCATCAATAACATCACATCCTTAGTAGTAACTGGGGTTATACTTATGTGTTACAATGATTAAACTAAAAAGCGAGCCACTTAATATCAAAACCTAAGTTGTAGAAATATAGCAACAACATATTTGTTTTGTATACAAACAATCAATCAATCAATCAATCAAAGAACTTTAGAGAAGAGAGTTTTGGATACAGTATTCTTATGAATAAGTAAGGCGTGACCAAAATTGCACTGTTAGATGCAGACATGTAATATACGATACGTGGATCTTGTTGCAGGATTGGTTATACATATTTGCAGAGGTGACCGTTCTCCTTAAGGACTACGGTGGTAACCTTTCATTATGCTCTCCTATGGGATTAAACGATGACAGTCAAAATAGGTTGGTGATGCAGCGTCTCAGAACTTTTAACGAGATAATTATGAGGTTGAGGTTTTCTTTAAAAGAAATGAGAAAGCTGCAGCAGGACATTCTAACGAACATGGAAGCAAGCTGGTGTTGATAGTTCTTTAAATGAGGTAATGAGGGAAAGAAAATACAATAAAACGTCACATCGCAGTTGAAATTCTTGACTTTGATGAGAGCATAAGTGATTTGGAAGAACTAGTGTATTTTATGGCGTCACGTAACTCTAAAGTAATTGAGCTATAACTTTTTGTTATTGGACAAACTGAACCTGCAACTCCGTGTTACACTCTATGACTTGTTGATAACGTCTATCTTTAAATAAACGCACAGTTTGCGATATCTATGACTAGGTCTCAATGACTGTCTATTTGTTTAAAACCCACAAACCTTACACCAATAACGTTTGTTGAGTTTAATTACACAGAGCTATTCCTGAACCAAAATCACTGGGGCAGTTGAAGATCATACTTCCATTTGGTGGTGCAATTTCATCTATTCAAAGTGAAAACAGAGAAGCTGAAAATGATGGTTCATTGGGCTACATCTAAGTTAATCATCAGGCAACAGGACATTATTATATTATCATATTGTTATATATTAAGTTGTTGAGGCATTTGTATTGTGTTGTTAAATAAGTAATCACCTAACGGACTGTGAATGATCCGGTAGTATGCCACAAACCTGCAACACTTGTACAGTTGAAAGTACTACCATGGTTCACGATTCAAAAACAAATGGTCTAACACCTTTTATGTAGTGTTGGCTGAGTGACGTGGACAAGATGAGCGGAAACATCCAATATCACTCTTGAATGTCAATATGCATACTGGTGATAACCAACAGTGATCAGTTGGGAAGTCACTCTGGTCAGCAGATTTTTCTCAAACAAATTCAGTTCACAAGGTGGACGTAAGTATAGTTGCGTTAAGCGCAAGTTACATATTTTTACTCAATTCCAGCCAGATCACTAAACTGTCTCTGACTCTTAAAGTGTGATCCCAAAATAGAATTCCAGCTGCCCCTTGCGATAGAAAACTTTGAAATCTCCGGTCCTACTGTTGCCTGCGAGTATTCTTTATGGCTAACGACTGTGCAGCAAACTTTCTTCTCAAGCACTGCACAAAAGATATGAGTGATGTGTTGTGTCAAAAATTTCGACAGCCTTCGCATGCTGGTTTAGTTTTACTGGTTTACTAGTGAATTATGACGAAAAGCTGATTGTCTCATTAACATTTATAATTTCCACAGGTACTCAGGTCCACTGAAACTGGAAAACTGAGTTGTCTATTAACCACTCAGCTTAAGTATAATTTAGATAGACTGAGTCAAAGCTGATACTATAACCTACGTGCCTTCTCACTACAGCTCATCTTCACTACAACAGAGCCGCAATATGTGATCCACACAGCTATGTGAAAATCGGTTAGTAAAGCAGAATTATTTGTGTCATAGTTGAGTCGAAGCATGCATCATGTATATCTACAGAAGCCAAAAATGCCACTTCCTCCTTGTAACTATACATCAATTCTCTGTTGTTAGATAGAACCAGATATTCCGGACATATGCCATTCAACTGACACGTTATATTTGACAAACCTGGAATATTTAAACCATGAGAACCACCGTTGCTGTAGCTTAGTACCAAGCCTAACTGGAGGTCGTAATCTCAATAAGTTCTCCAGGCAAATCTTCTCAATCAATTCGTGAAGAACGAATTGATTATGCACACAGTTGAGGTGACTCAAACGAAAAAAACTCTAAAGAAAAAGTTATAGATGAATGCTGTAAAGAAGATAAATGAAGACCAGCATGAGCTTAAAAGTCTGTGCAAGCCATGACTATACTTTGCATAACCGGTTAAAGGAAGCTGCAAATAGGCGAACAGTTTACCACAATCTTTCTGTAATGAACATCACGTGCATTTTGTCAGAGGTGGGTGACACAAATTTAACCACTGCTCTGAGTCCAAACGTTTTACACAAGTCTCAGAAGAGTTGCGCTGTGTATGTGATTTAGAAAAAAGTGCAACACTTGGCAAACCGTTAGTGTCGATGCTGTTGGTACCAACAGCTGGTAAAATAGATCGTCCAATTTGAAGGAAAAATGTTAATCCAAAAGAGGTATTTACTTATCGTTCATTTTAAGAAAGGCTTGCTGGCAGTGTACATTGGTGACAGCATGAATTAGATATTATAATGCACAAAGCGCATTCGTACCATCATCCAGAGGAATTACTGTTTGTACACTGGAATAAGTCTACCTCTTACGCTGTTTTTCTGTTTGCTGACAGTCGCATTATGAATAACGTCGATAGAACGAATCAGCGATTGCAATAACGAACAGTGAAACACTCTAAAACGTGGTCTGTCTAAATGCTTTCATTGTATAACTGGAATATACCCCCAACAGCAAGGCATCCAAATTGAATGTTACATGTTTTCATCACTAGTCAACTAGTCAGCACCGTTAATTCGTTTAGGTTGGTGATACGAAGTCATAACCTAAATTTGCCGGCACCGATCGAGGCGATGCTCATCAGCGACGAATGGCGGATAATGTCTGCTGAGAAGTTATTGATGTGGCAGGCAAACTAAACACAGTTCTGAATGCAGCTTACTTAGGCAAATTGAGTGAATACCTTATTTGTTTATTTTGTAGGTTACCATTAGTAGACCTTAACTACACTGTATGTTCCAAGTGCGAGACTGGTGAGTTTACGTGGGACAAATAATTATCGGTACGCACTTCACAACAAAACTGTTCTCTCAACTAAGTTTGTCGGACATAAGTTTAAATTGTGCATTTCGTGCCTGGACACCTAAAGGCTGATGCTAACCAGACTGTTAAAACGCCCGGTATTAGGACTGCGGCGCAACCCAGGGTGCGACAGAAGTGGAAAACACGTCCACCAAAAATTCTCACAGCCATTCCCAGGTTGTTTTGGTACCATCAAGCAGAATGAACTTCCGTTGGTCACGTAGAATTCAGGTGACTGGGGACCGGATACGCGTCACAACGAAGTCAACATGGCTCTTGCTGGCCCGATTAGCAGATGGTTTGGACGCAAACTAAACGGTTATCTTCTTGTGACTAACATCGTATCTTACAGTTTAGTTGTCTACTGCATGCCGTGAGAAAATCAGCTGGCGGTCGTTGAAAATCAGATGTCTACACCCTCCCGACACGTGTGAGTAGACAGAAAAGTGATTGCCAAACTGTTTCAGAAGGCTAGAGTTGTTGTCAACCGTTGTTTGAGAAGGTTAGATGTTGTGTTTAAGAAAATGCTACCAGGAGGGCAAATAGTCCCATCAGATTGACACTCAGAAATTAGCCAACAGTGTAACGAGTAGTGTTACAGGATTGCAAACCTAACTTAAATTCCACGTCTTCACAAAAAATGTGTGACGAAGGCGAAATAAATAGGTGAATAAACCATAAACCAACGCAATAAGCAGCGTTGCTTATTGTTGAACTGAGAATCATACTTTCTGAACTCATCACTGGCACTTTGTCTGCTCCGGTTTTGAGGGACATTATCATGCGGACAGTCCAGAAGGTTGAAGAGACGACCGCTATGATCTCACCAACAGTAAACGCTCGGTTATGCCACCAGGTCATCTTCACCTCTCACACTGTGTGTACTAGTAGTTTTATATGGTATTAACAATACAAACTCCTACATTAAAAATTCACGCCACTGTATGACGTCATTCACTTTTTCTCAATTGGCGGCAGGAAACCTTTCTTCAGCAAAGCCATGCCCAGTTGATATGCCTCATGTCTGGAAAGTTCAACTGTTTTTAATGGGTTGAGTTGCTGAACTGGATAGCATACGGTCCAGATATGGACCCCACAGGAAGTGATAAGTAGTAGCTAGTCTAGTGCACGGCTCTACGGCAAAACTGACGGTTGCATTCAAGCGAGTGTCGAAGAGTTACAGTCTTTTGCCATTACAATCTATCGGCAGAAATACTCCTGATGTATGAAATACAGCAGCAAGTCGTGTCAATCCTTTGTATACTTGCGAGGTCAACATTGACTGAGTGGTACTGACACAATTACACGTCCAATTTTCGTGTTTAATTCATTTTATTCAAAAGTTTTCAACCAAAATCCAACAAGCCACTTCTAGTAAGACTTGTTTTCTAATTGTGTAACCAATTGCCGTCGATCTGTCATTTGGAAAAATGTCATTAGGATAGGTGGTGACCACTTATGTCACTGGTGAATATCTTTCTGCTAGGTAATTCATTCTCAAGCCAATACAATTACATAGGTTCCATCAAGACGTCATAAGACAAGGCGCAAAAAAACAAGAAGTGACTGTACACGAGTGACACTAAAGACTAAGGCTAGACTACGCACACACTAATTGGTTAGGTCCAGGTCGAACGTTAACTGGATGTCACGTCACACAGTCAGGGTCGAATGTTTTTGTGTGTGGTTATATTGGGTGTGGCTGCGGAAGTTGCAAGGACTGAACAAACTTCCTTTGAGAGCACAGGTTAAGGTTGCGTAATCTAATAGCGATTGATTCGACGGTCGTCAGAATGCGCTGACGGACTGTTTTTGGTTGAGTGTTCGCAACTCTATAGACAACCTGAAATGCTTTGCTGATGTCTATGCGATGGTTGGTGTCAGCTAGATGTGCAACAATGGCGCTAGTAATTGATATTCAAAGTTTTCACATGTACCGCCGATATGTAGATGATATATATTTGTCGTTATACACAAGATGAATTAACAACCATCCTTCAGATTTTTAAACCAGCACACACCTCACTACGCTTCACCTCAGAAGGGAAATTCAACAACGAGTTCCATTTCTTAGATGTCAATTTGACCAGACATCTTGACGGTACACTGAGTAGGTCGGTATATGGGAAACCTACATGGACAGGTCAATATACCAATCTAAACAGTTTTGTTTTCCTTAAAAAGAAATGAAATTTAGCCCAATGCTTGGCAACTAGAGCAAGAAAGATTTGTTCGGATGACGCAGTAGAGCAGGAACTGAGAGCAGTCTAAAACCTTTTGAGGGAAAACGGCTATCCGGAGCAATTAATCATTTCAAATATGAAGGCCGAAATCCCGCATGAGGTAATTTCCACAGGTGAAAAGAAAGCCGTGTTTATAAAACTCCCGTTTAAAGGAGATACTGTAGCAGATCAATGTAACTGGTGCATGTACCGGTCACTTAGACGTACCTTTCCAGCGGCAGCCTTAAGAAGTTGGTTCACAACAATGCCGATGTTAAGATTGAGCCTGAAAGACAAGCTACAAGTCTACGATCAGTCAATGCTCGTGTATTAATTTTCATGCTGCTGTTGTGCTGCAGAATATGTCGGTCGTACGACTAGACGCTTGTCAAAAAGGATCAAGGAACATCATCCAGCTTGGATTGGAACCGGTTGTCGTAAATCAATTACTAGCGCCATTCTTGCACATCTAGCTGACACCAACCATCGCATAGACATCAGCAAAGCATTCCAGGTTGTCTATAGAGTTGCGAACACTCAACCAAAAACAGTCCGTCAGCGCACTCTGGCGACCGTCGAATCAATCGCTACTAGATTATGCAACCTTAACCTGTGCTCTCAAAGGAAGTTTGTTCAGTCCTTGCAACTTCCGCAGCCACACCCAATATAACCACACACAAAAACATTCGACCCTGACTGTGTGACGTAACATCCAGTTAACGTTCGACCTGGACCTAACCAATTAGTGTGTGCGTAGTCTAGCCTTAGTCTTTAGTGTCACTCGTGTACAGTCACTTCTTGTTTTTTGCGCCTTGTTTTTGCGTCTTGATGGAACCTATGTAATTGTATTGGCTTGAGAATGAATTATCGAAAATAATTGTTCGTCACATCGTTACTTTTGAGATCATGAGAATTTTCCGATATCTTTTTTCTCATTGATGAATGTAGACAGAAACCATGTTCATGCACTCTACCTGTTGAGAACTGTTAGCCTTCATACTTGAAACCGCACCCCTATTAGTTCGAATCCAGTCAATACCCAAATTGCCGTTACTATACATCTTCCTGGCCATTAACAATTATGAGCACAATTTACTCGAACCAGTTAGTTAGCTGCTATGCTCACTGTGGTTTTGATCTTATGCATGCACAGTGCTAACCGAACTGTCTTGTCGAATGGATTCGGACTGCGTTCACGTGGACTCCAGCATTTGTCATCCCGGTGCCGGGAAGTGTGTATGCCCTGGCGGATGGATTTATGTCGCGCAGCTACATGCCTGTCGTAAGTCATTTAGCATTGCATCATATGTTATCGTTGTTTAGTTCCATAAGTAGTTTTGATGGAATTAACTGAATCGCAAACCAATGTTTCTAACATACTACTGGTAATGTGTGAGGCCTACTTCTTATTAAAGCTTGCTACCCTATACCTACCATGTTGTTGTGAATGTTAGCGCTTGTTTCAGGTCATCGTATTCGTGATATGGGTTTTCGATTTAGGCTTTTATAACGGGTCGTTTCATTATACTGTTTAGCAGTTTGACAGTTCAGTGGAAGGGGATCAGAAGGCCACACTGGTACTGTTCACCGCTTTCAATATAAGCATATATTTCGCTGATAGCCTTCCATACAAACCTATATTCACTGGGGAAGATAATCCACTTAGCGTCTGTGGGCCAAACAAAAAACACTGGAAAAGAATGGGCGTAACATATGTAAATTTTCAGTTGTTTTCAACGTTCAACGATAATCGGTCTGTAATGTAAGCAGTAAACGCCTCATACCACGTGTGTTCGCATGCTTTGGCATTTACGAAATCCATATTCAGTAGAGGCAAACTATGGTTGATGTTCAGTGCACTTCAAACTCAGTACAGCTGAGATGAAGACCCAAAGAGTGGATTAAGGAAAAGAGACAAAGCTACATAAAAAATGCTTGAACTGTTGATAAGAGAATTGTGCGTTTGCGGCTAACATGCTAGCAAAAGCATGACGGTTTCAGAAGTTACCTTAGTAACAATACACCTGAGATATCCGTCAGCACGGAAAACTTGTTGTAGCGAAAAGACGTCCAATACAGCACAATTTTTATTGTCCAACACGCCAGTTAGCATGCTACGCGCGCGCTGGCATTTACGAATCATAATTGTAGTCAACATCACCCCCGAGTTTCCGCCCACACATCGCGTGCACTTCTGGGTGATGTATGTGTGTGATCGACGCCTTCTATTCGGGGGTTTTCCGCCTGTTATTCCTCGTCCATTGGTCCGATTTTATTGAACGATGGCTCGGCCGGTTGCTCGTGTTGTCCGCTATCTATCCACTATGGGTTTTGACCGTATTCCACGACTATGTCGTGATATTTCTGCGAGTGTTGGGATAATCGCACCTCCGATTTGGTCATCCATCCTACTTTGCCTGACATGTCTCGCCCGTTGGTCCGATCCAGTCGAGCGACTACTCATCCGGCCGCCCACGCCGTTCCCGATCCGCTCGTTGTGAGATTTTGGACGTTCTCCTCCCCGCAACGAGGTATTCGGCCGAGTGTTGGAATACTCACACCTCCGGCCTGATAATCCATCACAATGTGACACACAGTGGCAGTGAAACTGAGCACACTTGGTCTATACCATTCTCCTGGCGAACTTGTCAACGTTACAATGTCATAGTCAACACTGTAACAGCTTAACAACTTTTCTAAGTTGGCTCAACCGTATCATATGTGTGCCGCTTCAGACAGAGTGAGATGCGACGGCAGGATGAGGTTGAACCATGAAGCTTTTTGTGTAGATCGGTAATAGGTGGTTTCGGGTGGAGAATCCTGATTACGAGGGAGAGGTGGTCGGACATATGTAGTGATTACTTCAGGCCTATCAAGGGGAAGGTTGGAATTATCATGTACCTTGAAACATGTGGTTTCCTTCTCAACACTTAATATTGATCTTTTCTAGCCCCTACCGTTTCCTGTCCGCAGCAATGACGGTTTGCCATAAGCCACTGCATTAGATCGTCATCTTCATGACACAAGGTTAAAAATGAACTCATCGTCAAATATACCCCGACCTTGATGAACGTGGATTGTATAGGCTTCGTTGATGGTGGCTACTAGTGGAATAATGTCGCAACTAAGCTAGTTCTACTAGCAGCACGTAGTGAACTAGCTCATGCCCAAAGCTAGCTTTGACAGAATAGAGAAAGAAGATCAAAGGTTGTGAAGTCGGTTAGGTTATTTTGAGCTGCAAGTAATTCTATAAACAAAAACAAATAATGTAAATATATACAAGGTGAAACGGTGTTCCACCAATCATAGTATGCTCACCAAATGTTTAACAAGTGGCAAACCTACAGCTTCACACTAAGCAGTACACTCACGTTTGACTACTGCCGAGCCGTTCTGAAAAGTGAAACTTAAACTATAACTTATTGCGGTCTTCAGATGGCTATCTGGTAAGCTTGAATTACAACAGTCAAGTCATATTATACACATGGGATGGGCTAACCGTGCCAGTCTGGGTCAATATTAAGAGCAACCATGGTGATGAATTGGTTGTATTCTTCACCTCTGTTGCCCATTTGATTGGTGCATCTCAGGAAGGAGGAGAATTGTGTCTCT
>JTDE01001254.1:67842-98288 GCA_014338405.1 Paragonimus skrjabini miyazakii
TCCATGCCTACTGTAATATATTGGTATGTTACCTTGAGTCTGTGCGTATGGATTCGGCCCAGAGTTGAATGTTAATTGTACACATATGATACATTTATTACCCAGTAGCAATATGCTGAGCTGAATGAGTCAACAGGCTGGACACCTGCAGAGCGTGTTGGTAGAACGTTGCTGGAAGGAAAAACTTACATGACTGACGGTTATGTGTGTTTCGATTTAAATGTTTTCTGAATTAATTGATTGTAATATGTTTACTTACTCAGGGCAAAAATTATCTCACAAAAATGACGAGTTCTGCCAAAGTTGTCAATGGCATATGCGTCACTGTATCCTACTACAGTTGCACGATGCGTGGCCTGACGGATTTTGGATCAGCTCGACAGAAGACAATCAGGTCAACCGCAATCAGATCCAGCTCAATGTGTAAGTCATTTGACTGTTGAAAAAAGTAGGTTGCCGCTGTGATTACTCTTATCGATCTAAAAGTGAAATCGGAACAGTGGCTTCAATTAGGGTACCAATCATCAGCCATTTGATAGACGTGGAATTCATTTACTAACATGACTAAAGTCAATAATCCGAGCGGGATAATAGTTTGTCACATGTAGCGAGACGTTAAGCAAACAGCTCCACCAAGGACCAAACAACCTGGAGGTTAAAACAAAAAAATTTGTGGGCAAATTGTATAAAACTTTAATTGGAATTCGTACGATTTTTCCCCGCCAGCACATTAGAAGCTCAGTAGTTTTTGTCGCCTGTGTAACGAAACCGTAAATTTTTGCAAACGAACGAAAGTTTGGAGGCTCATTTGTAATGAGGAATATTTTGAAAGGCACAGGAGAAAATTAATGTAGTTAAACGCAATGGAAACTATTCACGAGTAAGCTGAAATGTTTCCTTCTAGGCTTACTCGTGAATGAGCCGCAAGATTATTATTTATTCACTTATTATTTAGACAAACGGTTATTACTATTGAAAGCAGTCCCGGCATGGCATATATACGATCGTTTTACCCTGAATGTTGTGGTTACCCGATCAGTGAAATTAGTAGACCGTAGAATGTTCATCGTAGGTCAGCTAAGTACAGGACTGAGGAATTCTAACACACTTGACCAACATTGCTTACGATGAACTCCAAACGTAAACCAAGAAATTATCATAAAATCCTTCAGCCTCAGTGGAGACTGCTTAGTGCTTAGTGAAGGATCTCATGGTCGGAGTTTTGCTTCCAGCTTCATAGATAAAGAGAGTAATGTATTAATAGGCTTTTATACTCATGGTTTTCATTGTAAGTAATGGATTAACGGAACGTTGTTTTGGGTAAATTACTTACGTTAGGTGTTTAATTATGGCTAGATCCCGTGTCGTCTGACGTGCGAAAGACAAGGTTACATGCTGTCAAGATGTTACTTGGTTACCAACACCTGGGTTTCAACGGGCGAAACTGCACTCATTCCAATTTAGTCAGCATCGATGCTTGCAGCTGCTGTTTGTCGAACAGTTGCGTCTAACCATGTCCTCATCCATTTAGAGATTATATTTCCTTTGGCCATGTTTCAGAGGCTTTGTGAACATATGCAACGTGGGATTAAGTTATTCCGTTTTGGTCTCCATAGTTACAACATACAATTGAGCTTCGTTGTGAAGATAGATGCGCGGCCAAAAAATACTGATAACAGGCGTTTTTGTCACAATAAACGTGTAATGAAATTGAACTGCAGCAGTTTTCTGAATGATGAAGGTTCAGCTGATAAGAACTCACACACAAGCTGCTGCAATGAGAATTGCGATCGAGCGGTACCAATCAATCGTTAATGTCGATCGGCTGCTACTAATGCTATTCTCCTATAAAAAGTATGCTAGTTTTCAAATAAAAAGGAGATTGTTTAGCGCCGTTTGGACCTCTGTTCTGGTTTTTTGGATTTGATGGCGTAGTACGTGGCAAAACGTCTTACGAATTCAACCAAGTATCAGATTCAGAGTGGCTAACACACGCACTCTTAGTTCCTTTTTGCGAGATACAACGGATAAACTGTCAAACTTACAATTTGTCATACGTAAAAGTTATATCTCTCTATGGCGATGCGTGTGACTAGGCATGTTCCGTTTCCGTTTCGTCATCTGTTAGATAGTGGCCGATATCACGTTTTAAACATAAGCGACGTATGTTTGTCATACAGTCGGTAGTGCATCCTGTTTTTCGTTCTCTCTCAAATTGTTGAATGAACCATACTTGAACTGTATGCAACATCATTTGCCAACTGCATAGTTGTGTTCGAATCATTGAACCACAAACTGAGCTTATGCGCGAATAAGTACATCTACACCCATCAAGCTGTCAACCATTCAGTCGTTGTAGTCACTGACCTGTTCGCTGTAGGACAGTGGTATAAACGTCTCTCCCGCAACTATATTTTAACCTGTGGGCGAGACAGGCAATCACTGGGGCATCTCATTACGGAAGCCCAACACTCTTAAAAGAACGTCACGGAATATTATTCACTAGGAGTTCACTCGGAATCGCAGATAAAACACCCCGTTTCACTAGGTTAGGTTAGTCACAGCTCTTGCGAAAACACTGATCACTTTAGTTAGGTCACATCAAACGTGGTAAATCATATAAACAGTGCTATTCGATCCGTTGTGACCACCGGATATTTGAGTATTTTCCCCCTGATACATCGCCTTTTTAATTATGGTAAGGTGGCATACTTTGATTAAAAATGTTTAGTGAGTTAGCTCGCCATGTCAGGACGGATTCATAGGTAAAACTGTGAGCGTCCGTCAATACACATGTTGGTAACGTAAGGGCAACTGAGCTGTGGCTCAATGTGTCGATGTCCACAGGGGTAAAAATGGTTGATTTGCTCGGTATAACGGAACTTTCAGTATAAAGGCCCCTTAGCAATAAACACAAAATCCACTCTGTGATAAACACGTGTTTCGAGACGAGAGTGTCGTCTTTTGAGCTATTCTTTTAAACTTGACGACGTTCGGTATTCCGGTACTCAAGTATAACGTCCTCACGCCAAACTGACTAGAACTAGGGAAAAAATGAACGCGTAAAGCATGGACAATATAACCAACAATCATTTTAAGTAAAGCGTGTAAACTCTGAAAGGGACACCTTATAAAGTTCTTCGCGTATCAATGCGTTACTTTCAACTGAATTTCACGAGTATCGTCGTTACTGTTTCTGTATTTCTCACTAAACTTTTGTTGAGATGAGATGTACTGGGGCTGAATAACGCTTCCATAACTGTACTTAGTTCACAAGGAACCCGGTCAAACAACGACAGTGTTCACGCTACTGAGCCCTGTTAGTCGCCATTTAATCTAAAATCTGAAGCCACCGAATCTGTGAGTTACCACAGCCCCAGTTCTGGTGATAAAACCTATAGGGAACAACGTTTTGGAAAACAACTGCATTCTGGTTACCAAGTCATTATTTATTCATTTCGCAACTTGAGTCGATCGGCCGCAGCAAAGAGTGCTTGGGGCAACAGATATCTAGATAATATCCTTGATAAATGACTTAAAAATATCATTCTCTGCAAAGTTAAAAACTGAAAGATGGAACTCACTTCGTAATCAATTCGAGATACCCGCTTACTAACCTCATCGTTGCTTACCTCTTGGTGCCACCCGATGTCAGCGATCGAATGCAAATATTGACAGTCAGATAGCTGAAGACAGTTCACGTCTTCTAACTCGGGCGGCTAAGTTTAGGAGCCGTGAACTGAAACAGACAAATCAGTCACGTAACATAGGCGACAATTAAGTTCCAGAGATGTCTCCCTGAAATCAGAGGTGTCCTAAATTAAAGAATACTGCCTTAACATTGGTGATAAGGGTTTATATTTCATTCTCTAATTCTGAGGCTGCTGGCGCAACTTCCTGAGTATTAAAACCGGCTAAATAACCTCCATAACTTCACTGTCTAACATAAAGTCTGCGTAAACACAGCAACTCTGTAGAATCACTTTGCATTTTATGGTTGCAAAGCGCATTCCGAAATGTTCAACAAAGTGCGCAATAACTTCAAACACTGTGTGTGTTGTTTGGAAATTGTCAAACAGCAACACCCTGTCGTCAGCATATTCGTAAGCATTTAGTCATCCATCAGGTAGGAGTTTCACGCCGACAACTCATGAGTGCTGCAAACAGCCTTATATCGTTTAATCTATATCAAAACTAAGAAAAAATAGTGAAAGTGGACAGCTCTGACTTACACTTGTCATGGTGGTGAAAGTGAAAGATAGCTCACATTAAGCCTTAACCTGCGTTGAAGTATGGAAATAAATCGTCAACAGTGTGTTCACATACTTGGTCGGTACACCCCTGCGTTTAACCGACTCTAAGAGTGTCGATCGATCCACCGAATCGAACGCACCCTCATAATCGAGAAGTACGGCGATTGATGACCGGCGGTACACATGACGATGCTCCAGAATCTGAAGGGGGGTAAATATGTGACAGATACATCCCCGACCACAACGAAACGCTCTCTGTTTTGTTCTTGTTTGTCTCTCGAGCTGTAGTGAGTCGACGAAGTATAGTAGATGCCAAAACCATAGTAACGATTTGAGTCAAACTAACTCCGGTATGCTTTCTTTAAGATCTCCGGACTGTTTTCTGGAATATGGGAACTACTATCGAGATGCCCTAGCACGGAGGGATGATCGCTGTCTTTCGTCCGAGCTGAAGCAACTGAGTCCGAGACTCTACTAAAACCTCCCCACCTTCTTTGAAAAGTGTTGGTATGGGGTCATCTTGGCCAGCAGTTCTGTTATATTTAAGAGCTGAGTTGCAATTGTGGAACTCTGTCTAAGTGGGTGGCTCTAAACCTATCGATCATGGTGGTACATTACATGTTTTGATGGAAACACACCATGAGCAAGAGGCTAGCTAAACTGACACGCCCGGAGTCGTTACGCAGCCAAAATAAGAGCAAAATGACAATGCACCAACGCAAGATCTGAATGCAATCACATGCTCAAATAGTAAAAACGATACCCCCGAATGGATCCACGCCACCTATAACTAACAGTGGTCTGTGTGAGACCAAATCTGGTTTTGAGTAGGAGGTCCTCCAGTAAAAGATCTCTAAAACTAGTGTTGCCTAAGAATGGTCTGGGCGTGGCACACAATTGCAGCGGTCACTCACAATACCCGAATTATATGACACTGGCCCAATTCTTCCATCTAAACCAGACTAGGCTCCGCCAAGTCGACTGACCTGGATGTCCACATATCCGGCCAAAATGAATACATCAGATTTGTGCGTCAACCTGAGAAGGGTGGTCAGTTCGTTATAAATGTCGTCCGTAACGGCGACGTCACTGCCTCCGGCTGAAGCATAAGCATACACATTGAAGTGGTTTCGGAATAAACGTCGATATTAAGCCGTACAGGCAATAGGAGCGGTAAACCGAACAAGTGACTTGAGAAAGGTACATGAGTTTCAGCACTAGTGTGGGAAACACAGGCCGCCATGACGCGTATATAACACCATCTCCTTCTTAGCTACAAATGCGGTCAAAACCGTAGCGTGTCGTCCGTGTCCTTTGAAGAGTTGACCGTCGTTGTGTTGGTGTGTCGGGGACCACACAGTGTAGACGTGGCGGTCCATGCGCGTCTGTTTGCATCAGTGATTCGTGGAGCTGTCTAGCGTTTACCTTGCGGCAGGTCGTAAACTCTTACGTTGCCGGTCCGTAGACCCGGGCTACTCCATTCGGATTCAACAGTGCCGGCTGACCAGTGCTCGTCTGCTGCTCTTCCAGGCGGTCGAATATCCTAGGCTGTACCGCTGACGCTAGTATTCTATAAACTGATTGGTAGGCACAAAGACGTTACTGACGACGAAAAAGTCTATCAGCTGTTAAGAAGGCTGTAAAGTGTGGGATTCTTGCGTTAATGGCATGATAAAGGGCGCTTTTCTTAAACCCAACTTTGAGAAGAACCAAGCGCCAGTCATCTTGACCGATAACCCATCTGCCGTTGGAATTACGAATTTAGCTACCACAATCTGACTACCTAATGCCTTCAAGCCATTGCTTATATGCACTTTGCCTTCTTCCTTCAGCGCCCTGACCGTGAGGTGAATACATTCGGAACCATTGATTTTTTCTACTAGGTCGTCCGCTATGGTAGCACTCACTGATTCTCGCTTGTCCTGTGGAATTGAATGCGGTTGCGTTATAGAAGATGGTTGTGTTCCTTCTTTGAGGTGTTTCCGATGGGCGGCAAGCGGTATTAGGTCAACAGATTTTTTACAAGGTCGATATGTTGATCGTCATAATCCTCATGTGATCAATAGAAAGTGTAATCTTTAGCGGCATCATTGTATTCCGACAAAGTGTAATCCAATTGTTCGAAGAAACCATATGTGCGGAAACAATAGCCGATATTGATTCGAAGCATACATCCACGACAAGGAAGCCTTGAATGTGAGCACATGAGTTTGGGTAACTGGTGAACTTGTACGTTGAGGGATGTAAAAATAAATCATTCAAATTCCTTTCTTGTAAACCTGAAAGAATCCATGTTATCCGGGAAGCGGAATTTAATTCTATATCAGTTGTTCTGCGCCGATGTGCACAAATATCTGCCGTTCGTATGTTCGACGATGGGAGCTTAGGATGTGGAGACCCGTACTGTTTTTTCACCGCGTGATTAGGGCTATTTACTGAGTAAATGCGTTTAGTCAATAATGATGGCAAGTTATCATCAAGGATATCTTGACTCATTTGCGCTATTTGACGGGATCTGCACCATCGAACGGAAAGTTCTTACTTACCGCAGCTGTTGCGGTCCAGTTTACGAGCCGGACATGCCTGACAGTCTAGTTTATGCAGGCCACTGCCACAACGATAAAACACTGGGGAAATTGTTGATGATGTGGGATGGGGACGTTGTCTTGTTGGTGTTAAGGTTGCCAGATTTTCCACTGACAACTTTAGAGGGTTGGGCTACTGATGACTTAATCCTGGCAAGGCTGACAGCCTAGGTCCAGAACAACCTCGATGTCTTCGGTAAGTTATGTCTGACGGATGCGATTATCTTTTCATCCAGCAATAAGTCAGTATAACCCTTTCGAGTTTGTTCTTCAGGATACCCGAATAATCACATTGTCGGACGGCTCGGGTAAGATGGGATATAAACTGCTCCAATGGATCCAGAGGGTCCTGTTTCAGTCGACGGGGTTTGAAGCTTTCTGTGAGTACAGTTGTTCTGCACCCTCACGATCGATCAAATAAATTCAGGTCAACCTTTAAAGAAATATCCGATTGCAAATCAAGTGCGTCGAAATGACGTTGTCCTTCATTACCAGCTAATAACTAAGCAGCCGGTTTTCATTATAAGCAGTACGAATCGGCAGCCAATCCAAGTAATTAGCAAATGTACTTTTTCAATTAGCCCAGTCACTTTCGGTTGTCTGTATGGCAACTTCACCTCAATAAAGCTACGGAAGTTGCAGGTTAAAAGCCATCGGACTTGTTCGTTTAACGCGACATCAGTGTTGTGTTCCTATTCGAGTGAAATCAATATTAAGCGATACATGCAATTAAAGTGGTTACGAGAAAACGTGACTCGAGTAAAATACATATTATATTTTGATATTTACAGACAGTATTGTCATTTCGTGAGTGCGCGAATGAATGAGGCGTTGGCCGATAGAGGCGTGACCAATCAGAACGCCGCTTGAGTCACAGCACGGCTGTGGGGAACGCAGATGACTGGCGCGTATACAACATATATAATATTAATCTGACCCTCTGGAACTGGCTGATTTTGTGAGGCATGCCTCCCTTCAAGTATAGGCCAGATATAATTTCTTGTCATATGCACTGTTTTTCCCCTGTTGTTAAATCACCTGTAGGCTAGCACTTTTAAGACATTAGGTAGGACCAGTATTTACGGACATACTGAACCGTCAGGCGAAAAATAAACAAGGCAGTTTGAAGCGCTTTGCCGGCGTAGGTCGTACATGTACACAAAGTGAATTACGCCAGCTCAGACTGACTACACTTTATTGGGTACATTTACTGGTTGAATATCTGTCTGTCCCGAGTTTATTAAAGAATTTTTGGTGTCATCGGTCTTTTCTGGTCCTCGGTATTGATCGTCTAGTTGGCACACGTGAAAAGCCTTCGCTTATCCAATCGTGATTCATGTTCAGATCGTACAGACTTTCCATTCGCTGAGTATATTCGACGAACTTTCATAGGGGAAACATCGAAATTCCCTTAAAGTGAAAGTGACCCACAATTTCTGTTCAACAATTCGGCCAGAAAACGGCATCCATTGAAAACCAAGTGATGACACCAATGTTCTCAAAATACATGGGTACGCTGGTTTAGTCGTCGCATGACCTGACTTGTGGTCAACTAGAACGCTTCAGCAAGTATTGCTTTACTGTCTCAACTACTTGCACCAGAAACACTTTTATTCCCTAATTTGAGAATCTAGATATTCCAGGGAAAAACTTGACTGTGTGCTCCTGTAAAGTGTCGCAAGTTACTCGAACGTTTCCCGTGACCTGTTCACTTATTTACCGTTAACCCCATCAGAAAAATGTGTAATCATTTCGAACTGAAGACAACTGAGCCAGCAAATGGCATACTGTATAGCGTTTGGGATTTGCAATTTCGAAAACGTAACATGATACAAAATGAGAAGGCATCATGTAGTCAACCAACAGCAGGCTAAAATGTCACGCCAGGAGCTCGGAAATTTCACATTTGGACTCAGTTACCCACCCGTCCCACTGTCTCATAAGGAATCCACCAAATGATCCAGGGGATCGACTGTCCCGGCAGGATTTCTCAAACAGTTCACGTTGGAATCCACCAACGCCACTGTTGAGCATAGAATTTGTATTACTAATAAGTAGTGTGGCAGATTTATGAATTTAGATGAAACCCAATCATTTGAAAATACAGGAAACTTGTTAACACTTACGAATCCAGGTAAATCGAAGGATCGATGTTATTCAACAAAGTAAACGGTCAAAGCCGTGAATCTGTGCTTGTATGCAAAAGTTCTACCAGTGGACAACGTCAGCCTATGATTTATGTGTTGGGTCCTCGCCGGCTGTACGATGCAAACTGTATTGTGAATATTTTACCTATCAGTGTAATGTCTGTTATTCTCCCTTTCCGAGTTCCAACAAGTCGAATTTCACAATTTGTCATGCAATTTTGATAGTCAATCTGGACTACACAGACTTTCGGTTTCAGTCCGTCATTCAGATAGTAGTCATTAAATCTATTCAGATGAGTAAGTCATCCAAAATAGTTAGAGCAAATAACTCTTGGATGACGCTGCTCAGAATTACGTAAATATACTACATTTTCTATTTGTAACCTGCCAGCAATAGATGCCACTTGTACAAAGGCTGACAGTCTATGAGTCAGTGCACATAAGTGTGGAACAAAACATATAAAAGTCTTTTCCAGTGAAAAAAGTTGATCTCTGCAAACTCCCGAGATCTAATGATCCGGGCTAATAATGGATGAGAGCAGTAATGTAAAGTGTTTTCATATATTTCTTGAAAAAAAACGCGTATTTAGCGTTCCGCATTTCTTTCACTCACATCGACAGTTTCATCAGTCTTTCTTGGGTTCCGTTGAAACAAATGTCTAACGGAACAAACCGTCATTTCTTCCTATGTACCCGGTTCACTTTTTTGAGGTCTGATGAAGGGGTGACGTTGAAATTCGATTAGAATTATGCCGTTAGCGTTCACACATATTCTCAAGGGGAGTACTCTTTGTGAATGATTCCGTCGTGGAAGGACCCGCATTAGTGCTGTCTTATGTAAACAATCCGTTATCATTTTTTGAGGAGGTAAATTATCATGTTGAAAACTTTTCCGAATCGACTATGCTGGAAGTTGTCGCATGATTGTAATAGACTGACCTACAGTGTGGGGCTTAGCTCCACCTGGTTGAGGACAAACTGTTGTCATCCTTAGCAACCTTCTGTCTTCTCCACTGGGGGACGTTTAGAATAACCATCTTCAGCAAAACCTGCACAGTAGTCAGGTAACGTTAAAGAAACCTCACCATATCTCCTACCATTTCATTGAACCAGCCATCCACACTACAGTAAGCTTTTAAACCAGTAGTTCTCTAAAATACAACGTTCCCCTATTACGAATACTGATATACGTCAGTGATACTTATCTTCAGGCGACCGGTTCACTTTCAGTTTAAAGAAATGTCCACGCAATTTACTAATATCTTAAGCCCAAATACTCCATGTATGAAACAAGAGTATAAGAAGATATAGCTCCCAAGGATACAAATAAAGCGGACGAAAGTCGGACTTCATGGGGCCGAAAGGTGGTTTCTTAGCCAGTTGAACTATTTTATATACTTCAAAGCCGTACAGTGCAAGAGGTATCTTGAATAGTTCATTCCGAGTTCAGCATTATGGCTGTTACAAAAACGTATAGCAAAGATTTGGTTTCATAAATGCTGTCTGATTCACAGTCCAATCTATTATGTTTCTCGACTTTTTTCATTAATGAGCGATAAGACCGAAGGTATTCTGTCACTTAAGAAAGTCCTGCGTGGAGAGTGTGAACTCTTCTCCCAGTGGGGAAATGCTTCTTCTTAGGGACACACATCTATGTGGTACGTAAAATTTGGTGGTAAACAAGCAACATAACTAGGCTCACACTTTTGACAATCTGTTCATAACAACGCTACTGATAGCCGCAGCGTCAAAATTTGTTTTAATAACAGCGGTTCGTGAAGAAGAAAATCTTAAAATGTAGTTAGCATCAGTGCATAAAATGCCTATATCAGTCTTGAGATCAGATAGTATTCGTTACAAACTTCTTACGATTGCTACAAAAACTGAACCTAGGTCATTTTTGCAACCTGTCGTTCCCTCACAATATCTCATGATTCACTTGCCAATTGTGTGAACTTTATGGTAAATTCGGTTAACTATTTTGTGTTGAGCTATCGTTCGCTTCTTGCCTATCATCCTTATCTCTTCGGGAACATTCAACTTCTCCCAATCTTCTCAGAAAATTCACTCATTCATTCAGACTACCTCCACTCGATGCGTCTAAACAAGGAAAGAAACACTTGTGATTTCGGTTCGAGGATGATCCTAAAGAAACATTATGACTTCACACGTCTGTTAAAACGTCTTACTTTTCTTGGCATCCCTAAACTCATCCGAACCCATTGTCTGTTAAATAGGCAGGATTAAACACAGAAAACAGGCAACTATCCGCGCTAAGAGATGGAAAGTGAGCTTCAATAAACGCTTTCAATCACTATATCACACAGAACAATTAGTGTCTTAATGCGAATTGGAAACGTTTGGCCTCGTAAAAGTCATGTACGGGTCATGTGGGCCAAAAAACTTCCAATTACTTCCATTCTTTCAGTACTACAATAAAAATCCAGCTTTGCTTATATTTGACAGTTTCCGTCACGTCGTTCTATTGGGATAAGTTACAGTACAGCGTGTCGCAAAAATTATCGGTTGTCTGAGTTAATTGCAAGAGTATCGAAACCGGTAATGTGTGAAATCAGTGAGGTGTGTATAGATCCAGTTGCTTCAGGCAAGGTACCATTTTCAAAATTTACTCTCCAAACGAGTAAGTAGAAACACATATCTCCGTTACTGTTTGGAGTGTAACTAAAATATAACTGAAGTATACAAAATGCGATGAGATAGGCTTGGAAGGAGTTAAGGACAAGTTTAAATGGCATAACACTCAAAAGCTAGCGATCATCAAACGACGACAAACGTTTAACCGGAACTTGCAAAAATGTTGACTCAAGAAAAGAAAGATAGTTTCAAAGGTGATTTAGATGTCGCATCATTCAGCAGTTATATAAGATATTGATAGGGATAAGGTTCCGAAAGACTGCAAACGCTTTTGTTTACAGGATGCTCACAAAAGCGTGCTTGGCTTATTGATCAATTTGAACCAGTACAACAATTCAAGAATTGATAAAAAAGCTGAGACAGAGTGCCAGCTGAAAAAAATTAAATAATAAACCTGAAAGTACTGAAACAGAACTTTGAGTTCTTCGACGAAACCCAAAATATCAGATTCTCGTTGACTCTCACCATAACAAGGTGGGAGTCGATCGAATAAAAAAGCATTTACGCATTGACTTTTTGCTACAATTGTCAAATTACGCAACCTAGTAGAATCCTACAGTCACACTTACTCGATTTCTTTCGCCCATACAAGGAAATGTGCCCAGTATGGTAGTTACCAAATTATTTGCAAGTACCACGCAGACGACGTTTCGCAACTAACGCATTAGACGCAATACAATAGACTGTTACGACACCAGGTAAGGCCAATTATAGAGAGTCTGATGATAGTCAAATTGTGCTTGTAACTTCAGTAGGGGCACAGCTGATATAAACATGGTGTAGAGTATGTTTATGTACTACTGCTGAACTCATTCTTCATTCATCCAGGCTGACAATTATCCAGAGTTTTCATGCTCCAAGACTCCCCATCATAAATTTGAGGTGCACTTTCTTCAAAGTGCGTGAAGTAACTTCTGCAGACATCATGGGTTCCCGAATGACATCTAATGAAATAGTTACCATCCATCCATCATAGGTTTACACGGACTTGTACCTGATTTGCTTCGGTTAAGTTTCCAAGACAAAGTTGCATGAACTTTTACAATCCGATTTGTTTCAACTGTTTCAGCTTGTTTTGAGCTGCAACAGCAAGCAAAAAATTACATCGTTGAGTTGTTTGTCTACTTAGCAAAAGTTTGAGTTTCACATAAGACAATTTTAGTCTGTTCGTTCAGTGAGAAAAGTGACAAAAACATCACTGATGTTGAACTCATTTTGAAACATTACTGCAACACGGACGACTCGAGTTAACCGAAATGATTTATCAAAATAGAAACGGCGTAAGTTGCAAAAGCCTGCAAATCAATGATATAAAACCCTCAGTTTATAGCATAAATGTTAGCGAGTTTAGTTATTTAGGATGTTGTATTATAAAAGATTCATTATTTGCAAGTAAATCATTTGGACGTTTGTTTGTCTTTTACCTGGTTGACTGTCGAGCTCATCACGGCCAACTCGACGAAGTCGGTCAGATAGTTACCGAGACTTGAAACAAGCGGCGTGGTGCTACGAGAATACTTCACTTGTCCCACTAAATCAACATCATCAACATAACTATCCAAATAATGGCCTTCATGTGACCTACACAGTTAAATGCAGAGATATTTTGACTGTCGAAGTAAGAACAACATCTATGCTTTCCAGCGAAAACTTCCATGAAATCAACAAACTTATATACAATTCAAAAACAAGTATACTCAATGTTCTATTGAATAATAAAGAATCACCAACAAATGTCTAGGTTTAGCGCTTAGTACCAGACGGAAATGTTTTATCGTTATTGCTGTAATCAAACGGGAAATAGCCAGTTGAGATAGGTTAGGGGTGAGGATTCTGTTGTTCGTATGAAAAGTCTTCTCTCCTGGGATAGTTTTCTTTGAATGCTTTTGTAAGGCAGGAGCATGGAATCTATCACAGAAACACCTAGTAGATGATCTTTACAGACAACCTTAGCCACGTTAAAAGTTGAAATCAAACCGAACCGGTGAAGTGAAATCAACTGGGAACTTTCGAAACAGGTAATGTGTTAAGTTACTGTTCACGCTAAAATATTAAACTATGATTTGTATTCACTCAATTCGTTTTCTATCCCATATTTTGACTTAGAACAAACAGACGAGCTTGCGCATGCCTCGATCGAACGGCTCAGACAGAAGAACAATCTCAGATGGAAGGGTCAATGTTTATACCTGATTCAAGCGGACGATTTTCTGCGATAGGTGAATGCAGGGGTTATTTAGGTGAGTGTTCAACTGATATCGAACTAAGCTCCATTACTTCACGTACTAAACTAACATGAAGTTTACTCTTAGTACACCTGATAAAAGTCAACAAAATGGTATGAAATGATATATTCTCATATAAAATTACGACTGTCATCTGATAGGTTGCTAGTTTAATGGATGATGTTTTATGTAATGGGGTTTGAGTGAGATGTTGTCGGGTTATTCGCTGTGCAAAGTGACGTGTGTTATGGAATCAGCATATCGCGTTACTCACATGGACCACCTACTTTTGAGTGTTACAGTGAAGCGGATGACACAACCTCCGGATAGTACAATTCTATAAAGCACAAAGAGCTTAGCCTAATATCGATCAAACAACCTCAAACTTTGAAACCTCTCTTGTTAATTTAAATCAGACGATCTATTTTGTCTTCTGATTCATGACTCAAAAGGCAATTTGTATGCTTAGGTTGACAAATCAAAGTCGTCAACAGTGACGAAATAGTCACTGACGTTACTTCCAAATCCTACTTGTTGAGGACGTGCCTATGTCTAATGTGGCCCACACTCTGTCGTTTACAGATCAATATTCACTGACAGATGACATTCGTCGAAACCAAAATTCCGCAATGTGTCCAATATTTCATTACTCACCTTCAATAAATATATGTTATGATAACACATGCGGCCTCCTAAGAATTTTTTCATTACATGCAATAATATTAGAAAACCCTAAATATTTTACCCAAATTGGTAACAGATTGATGTAGTTAGTTGATTCCACTATTATTTTAAGTATATTATGTCTTTTGGAAGATTTCGGATAAGCGGGAGTACAGATTTGAAAGTACAGTGGTTATATGAAAATCGACTTAGGAATTGTTTATCAAGTGCAATACTTCCTAGCTGATTCATGTTTCATTTATCGTTTCCTTTCAAATACCTAACCGTCATACATCCAGCTGACATTGGTGAGGAGTGTAATGGTGTGGATCGACTGTGTCGAGCGCAACTGGCTTCCTGTATCAATGTCTCCAAGACAAGTTTTCATTATCTTCAATATCAAACTTCCAGGAACATATGTGTGTGCTCTCAGAATCTGATTGCCATTTACCAACCCAATTTAGGATATCACGAATGCTGTAAGTGTGCACTACGTTAAACGAGATAAACATAATAAATGCTATTATTTCAGTTCAACCTAATTGAGGGACAGATAGTCATAAGACAGTCATAAAGTTACCACGTACCATAAAATTCGTTGTTGCTCAGTCGTGGGGTATTTCTGTAGATTACTGTCACCCTTGAACCATATGCTAAAATAGCAATATGCAGCGTAACGCTCAGGTTCAGTACTTTCGACAGAACAGTGTTGTATGCACTGCTAATTGTCATTAAGATTTTTGCTTGATATATAAATGCATAGTCATAGTCGTTATTGAATGCTCACGTATTTAATTCTGTTCTTCAACTGACAGTGTTTCAAAAGATTGTCATAGCTTGTCTTCGAATGATCAGTCTGCACATTTTCATTCATCTGACTGTTCTTGACAAGACAAGAGAAAATTACTGATAAATCAAGTAGGAATTTCTATAGCAAATAAACCTTCTTCGAGCAGTCATCAATGCTGTTACAAAACAAATGATAGGGCAATGCTTCACACGAGCAAGGCCGTTTTACAGGCCGGTGGCTATTCGTACAATGGTCCGATGATCCAGTAAAACAAAACCAGAGCCAGAAATAGATGGGATATTAAATGAATAATATCTGAGCAAGAATAGCATCAGCCAAACTATCACATACTTACAACTCAGATATTGCTGTGATGTATTCTTTTAGGTACAAACGCCGACTGTGTCGAATACTTGTAAGACACGCCGTTGTTCCGTTTATCTGCGTCCTGTACGCTGAATTACATGTGCACTAATCTGTGGAAGACGCCTCTTCTCGTATTTTGAGGGACTTAGCATTCTTAACCATTGATCCTAAACATTATCACGAACTGAGCAGTCCAAAACAAGTAATATACGCGGGCGAACCAACATATACCTTAACTTGGCAAGCAGACCAAGCATCCCAATGATCAGTCGAGGGAACACAGACAGAACGTCATAGAATTTCCAATAATTTGCCATTGTTATCAAGATTTTATGTCATCTGAGCTAATGTCCTGTGTATGAGCATACGTTGTTTTAGTTCATATTTTCAAATTCATGATATGCTGATCCATAAAGAACGCGTTTGCGTCGCAAAAGAAGATACACACATGTAGCCTTCATCACCCAATATAATAACAGAACCACAGTAGCCTAATGAGAGGGAGTGACTGCTCACAAGCTGGGTACTATGTTGTTGTTTGTCTACAGCCCGGACAAGTGAATTCAACGCATCAAAACAACTGGAACTAACCTCAAGCGGACACCAACATGAATCTGAAGAGACAAACTGTTGATGTTTCCAGAGTATTAGCTTGAACATGTTGTAGCAGTAGGTTGTCTGATGTGTTAATATTTAGGAAAGTTTGAAATATAAACATATCAGACAAAGAAGTATTACAGAAATTGCTCGGAAGTGAGACTTTGCCACAGGTTGGCGAAAACAAAACTGTCGTCTCTCAGCAGATGAACACAATGGATGAACGACGTGTGAAAGATGGAACGTACCTTTACTCAGCTGTAAAGATTCTGATGCCTACGCACTCGGCTTATTGTTCGAAATGTGTGCGTTAAATAAGCGCTTGAATTAATTCGACCATGATGACTCCGATAGAGGACTTCATAAGCTGTTCTAGACTGGTACACCGGGATTCCAAAAATGTGTTCCATGTAAGTCAAACGGTTCGCCTGTTTAAAATAGTTCATTCCATTCAGAAGTTCAAACACAGTTAGAACACGAACACTGGTTGATGCAAACATTTCGTATTGCCTCGTCAGTACCAAATTGATAATAGCTTGAAACCGTTTTTTATGTCGAACAGTTAGGGGGACAAGACGGATAGTCAGTCGGTGGGTTAAGAATGGTCACTAAATCCAGGGAGGTGTCAAGTTCACGAGCAGTTGTTTCTAGGCCCACAGGGTCAGGCTTTAGCCGACTGACCGCAACCATCTCAGCAATCCGCAAGAATCTTGGGTTGGAATGAGGTAACAGGATCCTGTATGCATAAGCCGGGTCGATGACGAGTTCATTAGTCAGTATATGTCTTACGACTGCAGACACATGTTGCTTGCGTGTTTCAAAGACGTTGTCGTTCTGTCGTACATAATTATGCACTCATTTGGACAAACTTTCCTTCACCCTGGTGATCCAACACTTCTCATTTCTGTCTGTGTAACTTTCTTGGCAGTTAGACGCAAACTAGTAGACACAGTGTGAGATGACACAGACAGGCTGATCTCCTTTTATTGAAGGGACAGACAGCTTCCGGGTCCTAGTTAATATACAGAGTCTATGAGTTGTTTGATGTATGCCATAATCACCTTTAAAAGTCAGTTCTATACAAACCTTTTTTCTCACTGTGACCACCTGTTCGGACGGTGGTTTGAGGTCTACTATGCTTTTCTGTGGACCTTTTTGGATACTCATTAGATTATAGTGCAGACATGATCGTGTCTAGTTCTTCCGGGAGGCTGTCCTGTGTACAGCTTCGTCTTGCTCATGTGAATAGTGTATCCATTAGTATGCGTTTTTGATAGACCCGTGTGAAACTACTAAGGTTCACTTGTTGTTATAAGGTGAACCTGGCGATTTGGCCTACAGGTAATTGGTTGAGGTGGATAGAACATTTTTGCTTGACCGATGATAGGATTGTACCAACGTACTACATCCAGATTACCGGAAATATACTACCTCACGGTTGGTCGCATTGAATGAAGGCCGGGTTTTCATGGTTCATCAGTGTGAATCGTCCGAATCATGCTACAGTACTTCTGACTCATACAAATTCGATTGTAGGGAAAGCTCACGGTCATCAGCATATAATAGTAATCACATTGGTATGCTGTGGGCTTTTGTGTGCGGAAATGCTCGAAAACATAGGTCTCGGTATAAAACCCTGTGCCACCCTCATTTGCACAGTAAGTACGAGTAAACGTACAGTTGACTTTTGCATTAAACTGACATTTTTGGAAGCAATCGGTGGGTCAGAGTAATTTGAGATTACGTGATATTCATGGAGCTTTATGTATGATTTTATTTGGTCTCCTTGTCCAAATGAAAAGAATCTAGGGAGACGATAGTAATCCATTTGTTTGTAGCGGCCGATTCCTCCAGTTTTTCTGATCTGTGATTAAGTTGTTATTGCATGAAGCGATCTTTCAAATTGCGCGCTGAATGTCAAGCAACAGTTCAAATCTAGCTGAATGATCACCTACGTTGGCCATAAATCAGGCGCTGAGGTAACCGGTAATAGGTTGATCGTCCTGTGACTCGATCACGCAATGGCACATCTACTCCAACTTGATACTGTTGTTCGCAGCTTTACTACATTAACTGCTTGAAGGTTACTTTCGCGTGACATGTAACTTAAACACTACTTTAGCTGAGTGCACGTAGAACAAAACTTATGGATGCTGTTAGGGGAACTTGTGTCTTTTTAGATTCTCCTTTTGAAATAGTCATCTGAGGCAGTGTACAATTTAATTGCTTAGAAAATATATCACGTTTGTGCGATTTTACAGGATAAATAAACTGCACATAGTACATTAAGGCGTCATCTAGTCAACCACCATAAGATGCTTGGAATTGGTAGCGTAAAGGTTTAATGTAAAGCAATACATTTTGCTATCCGTCCCACTATAAATGGAACGTGTGCCTCGGTTATGAACACTTCGTAGGTCCTGTACTATTTTTACCTGTACATTTAGCACTGTAGACGGAACACTCAGATTCACAATGTTACGGTCGACTTATTGGCGTTTAATAACAGACTACAGGAGAGGAACACATTGTATTCGTAGTTGGTTGCCCTCTCGCTTTTCTTTAATGGGTTTTTCTGGAAGTAATTTTATTGGGATTGTTTTAAATCCCACGGGACACCTTTTGATAATCGAAAAAGTCAGCTTCCCTAATCCCACTTAGTATATTCTTTGTGGACGGTGGTTACTACATCTTTCTTTTGATTTTAGCAACAGCTGACCCCACACAAGCTTCTCTTTTGATTTACCTAGTCCCAAGTGATATCCTCCAGCGCAGAATCTATCACGTTTCTTTCACATAATCGAGTCCTTTGATCTGAAAGGATTTCGTACAAGCTCTGTGGTTGGCACGGTCAGATGTTCTATTACTGGCGTGCATTCATAACACTAATTCGAACTTGAACTATACGGCGTAAGTTTGAGTGGATCGTTAAACCAAGCCACTCATCACTGATAGGTTATTTCCAGAGTGATTCATGCCGCTTGCATACACAGTTGGTCCCAGTGACCATCAACAAAGTTTGGACAGCTGCTTCAACCTTGATGAGATTCATCAGCACCACATACGCCAGGGGCTGCAACCCACAACCCTTCAATATCCATAACATTGCAATCGAAAACCTTATTCACCAGACTACGAGGTCGTGGTCACCGGATTACATGAGTGTATATGAATTATTTTCTGTTAGTAAGCATAGGCTTCCTGCTAGGGACATCATACCCTTTTATTTGCAAGTTAGGATGTAAATTGCTGATGACCAGCATACATTTGAGTGTATCGGAGTTAGAAAATGGCAGTCTAACCTTCTCATCACAAGAGAGAAAAGATATGTTATGATATGTTAAGGTGTTGTTTAATATCATCAGACTCAAATGGAGAACTTGTGGGTTACACATAATGGAAAATTGGGGCAAACATTGGTTGGACAGGCATATACTCAAAACAAACCAGGATCCTGGCAGCTGCGCTCACTGTTTCAACTAAGTTTGGGCATACACAACTAAATGACAAGATGCGATATCTAATTACTTGCCAAATACTAGGAAGTTCGAATTTCCGTTGATATTGATTATCCTGACGATGGGGTGTTGCTCTTTGACACTTTCCAAGCAGAATACGCAATGCTAGACGCTATTTAGCAGATCACGAAACATCGTAGATGTGGACTGAGAACCGCGGTCAGTAGTGATGGAAGCAGGTACGCCGAAGGAGGATACCTAGTTTTCCACAAACGTCCGTGCGATGTTCTCGGCTGAGATGTCGCGTATGAGCATTGGTTGTGGCCAGCCTGTGAAACGATCATTACAGGTTGACAAATGATTAATACAGTTCGAGGATGGGAATCGACCTACTATGTCAGCGTGAACATGTTTGAAGCGCACGTGTATCACACTGAAAGTTCCAAGTGTGGTGATGTGGCAATGTACCTCATTTCGCCGACACGCAAAGCAGTGTAGATTCTTGCGCATGTTCAGCCAAACATGAAGGTCAGTGATTAGTTCGACAGTGAAGCGGATGCTAGGGTGAAAGATAGAATGAAAATGACTGAAAGTATTTCACCGGTAATTCGAAAGGACATAAAGTCGGGGTTTACTAGTCGGGATATCACAATGAATTTTGGAGTCGCAGTACAAGAGCGGTTAGTGAACGAATTTCCGAGATGAATGAGGACGTAAGTGATCAAATTTTGCATCGTTTTGCTGGGCCACCATCATGGCCTCTGTGTCGATGGGAAATGAGAATATATGATGGATATGCACGCGGGATAAAGCGTCTGAGTCTAGGTTGTTTGGACCATCGATGTAACGGGTGTCCGTCGTTAACTGGGAGATAAAGTCTAAGTGGCAAGTTTCCCTCTGGTAGTACCTATCCGGAGAAGTACTGAAGTAGTGCGTTAATAGCTTGTGGTCAGTAAGGATGATAAACTGTGGTCCTTCGAACACATGTCGGAAATGCTTGACGGCGAGGTCGATAGCCAACGGTTCTTTGCCGTAGGCACTGTATCCCGTTTGAGCAGGCTGTAGCTTCCGGGAGGAAAAGGATAACGGTTGGACTTCATTGCTGATGACTTGTTGCAAAACAGCGCCGATAGCAGACTGAGATGTGTCGGTCTTCAAAACCGTGCATGTTCATCAGCGCTCAAATAACTGTGATACTGATTATGGCGATGATGTTGATGAATACTATCACGAATGATCGAAACGGGCTAACACGGTGGGTTGTTGTCGTGTCATGTCTAGTAGTTGGTGATGTAGAAGTTGGAGTAACGGGTTCACCAGGCTGTCGATTCATTCTTTTCTAACCACGTCGTGATGTGCTTAACTATACGATGATGTAATTGTCACCATGTTCTGCCTATGCAGCCGTCAGGACAACTGACAGTGACCTGACACACACCTGAATTTCACCTTCGTTTATGCAGAACTGGTTCTCCAACAGGTTGCAATAAGCCTAAACCTACAGCGCAATATGTACATACCGGAGCCGCTTCCAGGTTTTACTTGAGATTGGTTTAAGGTGATCACTCTTGAATTACAGAAGTATGGGCATGCTTTTCTTTTATGCTTATGACTTCCCTTACCGCGTTAGTCTGTCTTGTTGTGGGCCTCAGTGAATTTCTCTCCACAGCCATTCACTAGTACAGGTTTTCCAACTACGTCCCGTCTCGACGGCGGCTTAATCAAGATATTAACAATTCTCGCTCTGTAAAAAGGAATTTTGACTGAATCATGTTAGCTTAAGAGAAAACAATCCAAAGAACTATGTTACTTTAGCATGGACCTTCCACAGGAGTGTTTGGCTCGGTTTCGCATGATAATTATAGTCGCAGATGAGTGCTTTCAAAGTTGTTAAAAACATTTCCATTTAACCAATTTCAATGAAACGTGGAATATCGTCAACGCACCATATATACAATAAAATTCTGTTTACATTGTCCCGGTCTTGTTGTTCGATAAGCTGTAAAGTGTAAGGTGGTGGACTTTACAGACTTTACATAATATTGTTCTTAATTTATTTGAATGCTATATGCTTGTAGTTCAGATCCTGAGTGAATTCTGCTTTACCGCTTTACCTTTTCAGTTAGTAGAATTTCACCTGCAAAAAACGAGGTTTTATTTTTCAACACATCCACAAAGTTATCTTATAATTCTGAATGTCACTCATTGGAACGTATTGTCAAAGACTGTTACGACGTGGATGATGACGGTGTGGTTGATGGGTGCCGTTGTTCTGATCATCCACTTCCGGAGGAGTCACCTGCTTGTGACCAGCAAACTAAAACGGGTGCAAACGAGGTGCTGACGATTTGGAACTCTACCTGTCAACTCAAACGGGGCAAGTTACTACATTCGGTTTGTTGTTTGTTTGTTGCAGTTAAACACAATCCAAACTTGTAAATGTGGCTTATACTAATATAGGAAGATGCATATGGTAGACGGAATGCCATCAACAGTATACCCTCTGAGTCCCCTGGTTGTAATCATTGAAGGGATCAGGTAATTTTGAGAGTAATGCCTCATAATTCTGGCGGGTTTTTTGCAGTTTTCACTTTTTTAAGTTCTGAAGCAAAAGACGATGACTGTATGCGCAACGAGAAAATAAAGTTCTATCTGTGCCACCACATGCTGAAACAAACTATCAGCGGTAGAACGTGTGTTTAGTTTCCACAATCTCCGAAACTAGTTGGTTTTTTTATCAAAGTTTATTGACCAGCAAGTTTGGTTTGATAAGCCTAACAGGATAGCGCAAGCATCTAGTGGAGTTCAAGTTAAATTATCTATACGATGTCAGTTATTTTTGAAGATTAGATCGTCAAATTAACTGCATCACATAAAACTAGTATATGTGATGCAGATGAGCTACGATAAGGCAAAACTCGAATCTATTGCTTCATTTCAGAATGGGCTATATGGAGGGCATACTTGAATGCATGATCCGCGATCAAATGCAGACGATATTCAATTCATTAAAAATATTAGTGCGGTTTTGAATCCAGGCGTTCCGTATATACAAAGAGTAGTGAGTTTCTTCCAACGAAGTTGGTCGAGCAGTGAGATACTGCCTTTGATATAGTTAGTAGTAGCCTGAAACCCGTTTGCCCACCTACCAAATAAAATCTGAATGTTTATATCCTAAGGTATGACAGCAATCATCGGGGGGGGAGTTAGTTGGCAGAATCTAAAATTTTATAATAAATCGTGGTAGCTCATAGTTGACTGTTGGAATGAGTATATATTTTTATGCCCTTGTTTTTCATAAGCACTAGAACTTTCCTGACTCCCAAGATTTCAAAACTGGCTTTGCCTAAACCATCGCTGCAGCAGTTGACCATATCGAATTTAACACCTGCTGTTAACAACTGGTTTCTGACCGATGACCCTGGGCTTCCGGTTATGTACTACAAACTAAAAACCTGAACGTATGTTCTACATCCACACATTTTTCTTGGCTGCATCTGATCGATTCACGGTTTGTGTTTGAACATTCTGATGGCTATCCCCGATGGATGTCACTGTTGCAGCGCCGGTTCGAAATTAAACATGCTAATTATCTTTTCTCCTGATGATCTTCAGTGAGTTGTACAATGGCGTTCGATTAAATGTTTCAAGACCTAGTCCATATGTCTGTCCATACACTTGAAACTTCATTCCCTTCTGACACGCCATGTTGTAAATTCTGTCAGGAACACACCATCCTTGCTTATAAACCTTGTTCTCAAGTCTATGTACAGTGTTCGACGGGATTACTCTATATTAATGTTTTACTCATCATGGAGAGGACTACAACCGTTGTCCCGTAGGTTCCTACAATTAACTACCAGTTCTGTTTCACTAGCTGGAAGTAACATCAAAATACTTTCTGAGCTTGGTCAGAACCTTCGTTCCACAGTTAGAATTTAGCTTGAAAATATCAATGGAAGGCGGTTGTAAGTTACTGTAGTGTAAATTTTACTAGGATTATTTCCACAAACGTCCATTGAAAAGACCAGTATCAAAGTCACCGTCAAATGTGAGTTTTACATTTATCGAGGCACCCATTAGGCTACAGCATCATATACACGACGGATAGTTCGGGTTATGCCCTGTCATCAATACCTAATTTTAGACGTCATAGCAATTAAAAGTTAGTCGATAAGTCCTAACTGATATGGACAGTTGTAGGCTCTGACGTCACATTTAAACAAGGCACGAGTGCACTGTGCGATTGAACATTTCTGATGTTCGTTGAGTGAGTTGCATTAGACGTAACGTTACAGTTCTGCTTTGTAGAGCGGAAGAGTCATTAACGTGCATCGACGGTGCTTAACTTAAATACATCATGTTGTGTGATTTGATAAACCCGGCGGTAAGTGGTTCATTTGTGTCCAGTCCTAAACGATTTCAATAAACCCGGTTACAAATAAAAGTAAAATTTATGAAGTATATCGACTGCTGCGTTCGGGTACACGACTGGTAACCAACGCGTGTCCAGCCTAATCCGGAAGTTAGCGTAAGGCCTAACAATTCAACTTGGTTTATCGCAGCTTTTCTCTTCACTGTTGACGTTCTCATGTCTAATAACTTACGGTCTTTGTGCGCTGATGGTTAATCACAAATCAAAGATAAGATACATTCTCTTTCGCATTTTTGTGGTCGATATATCATTGTAAACAGTAGTACTAATAGTTTCAAGCCTTTACTGATTACTGTACATAGTTCCTATTGTGGTGAAGTTTGAACCTGTTTGGTTGGGTTGGCTATAAAGTTTACATGATGTTCGAGAACATAGATTTGTAAATATAGCATTGCAAAACGAGTTGCTCATCACTTATAAATCTGGTTTAATAACTGGTATTTTTCTCGTTTTTGCCTTGTAATCAGTCTATTCCAATTGCACTGCCAATGGCATCACTGTATGCTTTCTTGTAAGTGAAAAATTGGAGCCATTTGACCTTACAAAACAGCTGCTAGCTGGTCACTGTGCAATCCGCGTCGGTCCAAGCCACCATGAGGACTTTGGCAAATATGAAAACCGCTGTTTCTTGCAGCGCACTTCGCTCAACGCAGCAAAGTTTACGGAAAAGGCAAATGACGGGGAACCTTTTTGCACCCAGCTTGACTTTGAGATACCACTCAGGGAACGGTTGCCCTGTGGCCTTAAGGTAATAGAGAGTAACGACTGCACTTCAGAAGTAAGTTTACTGTTGATCACCATAAATGACAGAATGGATAACCAACACCAGTTAATTTTAGTTTATGAAAAATGACTTTAGTGTCTTTTTGTTAGTTATGCGAACTGCGGTACTGACAACACAACTTCACTGCACTGATCTAACTTATGAATTTCTACACTGTAAACAACAGTTGCTGGGATACTGATGCGGACCCTGTTTTTCATGAACGCTGAAGAAATAGAGGTGAGATGCAACCAGATAAAACTAGTTCGTTACATTCCACTTTGATTTGCCTAAACCTCCTCCATCTGGTTGGTCATAATCCATCTGTGATAGGCAGCTTGAAGTAGTCACAATCGTACTAACAGAGAAGGGTAACACTGCAATGGTTTGATAATGTTCACATTTCGGTCAGTAGTGAATGGCAAGTACTGTTGTTCCGTGTTCTTTGTAATTGATCCGATGGGAATTCTAAACAATAATTCAACTGTTACAGACCCAGTCAGTCACTAAGCAGTCAATAACTAATCAATGATAACGCCATTTTAATTAAATGATTGAGGTTATTGGCATGGTTTCCGAACACAAATGACACAGAAGAACGGGGTCGAATCGGGCGTCTAATATGCAGTTGGTTTTGTGAGGTGCAATATACACACCAGGGCCATACTACATTGTCGTAACTTAAAGTATTCGTTGTTGTAAACTGTTGGAAACAAGATGCACACTTTGTACATATCGAATGCCAGAAGACTACAGGTGAGGTACAGTTAAACTCATTTTGTCCAATCGTCTCCATCCAATGGTTGAAAAGCAAGACAGAACAAGTCACTTACAGTAGTGTTCACCTTGAGTACCACGAAACGCCCTATAATCACTACCTACTGTTCGTGGATTCATGCACGTAAAAACCCTAGAATTATTAAGCTACCCCAGTGATCATTGGCAAGAAGAGTCGCTGTAATTCATTTGCTATCACTCTCTCATAGTTCACTATGAATTGTCAAGAGTTATGTGATCTTGAACTATAAGATTCTCTATCGAAATCCCTACCTGTCTGAAGATCTCCCTTCCTCAGTGCACATCGTTATCACCAGGGGATTAAATTATCTTAGATAAACTAGAAAATGAACAGCCTACCCAGCTAGCGCCGTGAACGTATGCTTAATCGGAAACAAACTATCAGACTCTTCTGTAGTAGTGTCATTTGTAAATAAACGTGAACGCACACGAACTGCTCCCATTCTCAATACTATGTTAATAATTTGGGTAACCTGGCAAAAATAATAAAAATGAGATCTGACCCTCTGAGTTCAGGAGCAAACTAAAGGATAATGGCGGAAGAGGTATTTTATCTGAGAGAATGCCACTTGGTTACTAACTATTTTAAGCTCCAGAAGTGGACTCCACATGAAGAACTTTTAGTTCATACTGCATTTGCGATATTTCGCTGAACAAGTCCGAACGCTTGAGGTTTACAGCGAAATCGGACGTGCTCATTTCACTCTTACTTGCAGAAAAGTATCAGTCACCTGTTCCAACGATCAGCTGGTGGGCGTCGGTTTAGCATGTTTTAACCAACAAAGAATTTTCTGTATAAATCTCAAGCTGCGTTCATTAGTTAAGTACAGATAGCGCTTTTCTCTTGTCAGAATGACCTGTGAGAACTAAACACAAATGTTTGTATACCGTACAGATTCATTCTAACGATAACATGTAGACAAACTCGGTAGGTACAACAAGTGCTGGTTCTTTCTGGGATGGGCTAGACACAACCTGATCAAGTAAATGTGGTTTCCCTATGGTTCTAATTTATTCGACATCCGTACCTAGTATGAAAAACTTCTTACGTCGCAGAAGTAATCACCAAATCGATCTGCATGCTTATGGGGCATTTTTCTTGGAATAAAAAAGTGTAGTCATATCGGAGTGCCACAACAAACTTGCCACAGTTATTAGGTTTCGCCCTAATAAATCCTGCCGGTTAACTTGATCTGAAAATTTTTATGTCATGCAACCCTGATGGATAACAATACAGTGCAGTTTAACCACAGTTATCTATCCTTTTGGTCAAATATAACGGTTGGGTTTCCAGTTTATCATGGAATTAGGCTTGAACTGCACCCTCATTTTGGGTAATTTAACACAATTCTCGACATTCCCTGATTGATATCAAGCCATTATTTTGCAATTTACATGTTTTCGCAAAATGCGGCTTTAGTCCACCTCAACGTATGGTATATTTATTGTGCAGTTCATTGGTCCTGCGGGTACTTTGAGCATCGTGCTTACGTCGTACTGGACATTAAATGGTTGAAGATTGACAAATCCTCACCTAGTGAACGCGCAGTTGTATAGAAAAGATGACGCAACTCAATGCTGGCAAAGTAGAAAGGCCGAGTGGACTGTCACCAGTTATTCTCAAGGAGTGTGCCGAGATTTAGGCTGGGCCTTTCCAGATACATTTACAGGCTGTATTTCACAGAGAAATAATGTTGAATGTTGGAGACTTGTCGGCGTCGAAGAAAGTTCCATACAAATTGTGCAGGTAATTCAGGGGCGCAGAAAACTTTCGAGAAGCTTGTGACTAGAATTCTAATTTTACAGGACGGCTACACTTGTCGGTTTCAGCTTACTTGCCGCCAGTTGATGTCCATTACTGACTCATCGTCTTGCTTTATCCAATCAATTTCGTAATTTCGTAATGGTATATACGGAATAGTTCGTTTCTGACTCATCATTTATGGCTGTACTTTCATCTGCGTCAATACGGAGATTCCGATTCGTCTTTTCAAAAGCCGCTCTATTCAACCATCTCTCACACTGCTGTTGAGTGATAATTTTTCGAATCACTCCCAGTCTGTCTGCTTAAGTAGTCAAGACTCCCAGTGATTGTGAATTGAGAAGCAGTCCTTTGTCCGTTTTCCCTTCCTCTTCATGTGAACCTCACAGGCACTGCAAAGGATTAGTTATTGCTGGAGTATGACGATTCTACTGTATTTGGCGTCAAATATTCAGAAATATCTTTTTTTGCCGTGCCGAAAGGCTTTACCGAACTGATTCGTTCGTTTATCCTAGGTCTCTAATGTTCAATACGCTCAGCTGTTTTGACATTTTATTTTCCCCCCATAATGCCAACTTGATAGTGATATTCGAAAACGAGCTCCTTCTTAGATATAATGCTTCAAATATCTAAGTGTAACGTTGAACAGCATCCTGGCATGGCTTTTCTTGGACTGCGATACCTGATTTCGCCTACTGTTCCATTCTGACTGCGTTGTGGTTTTTAATGTCATAAGCAATGATGTTTGAAAATTAAGCAGATTTTTGATTATACCGATAATCGATCTCCCATGTTGATTTTTGTAGACTTCGCAAAGCACCGTTACCTACGCTGGTCAACTTACTATTACACCTGAGGATATCGGTTGTGAGCGTCCGTTAATTCAATCAGTTTATTTCACGTGCAACACAAGGACCCATTGCAATCGACAGAAGTGAGTGTACTAAGTGAAAATCCTGTTTTATATTGAAAGGAGACTGTTTCTTAGATTGTTGATTGCTGACACAGGAATTCCACCTTTGGTTGCGTTTGTCATTCATTTGGATGCAACAAAAATATTTGTTGTTTTTAAAGTTACCATACCTCCTATCCAAGTAGAAAACATGCATCACATCATGTGATAACAACTTGTGAAAACGATTCAGTATTCAATGTTAAGGTACAGTTTCTTCTTCAGTTACAGTTCGCTGGTTCCAAGGTTTGGTGTAAGTAAGGATATCTAGACAAGAATCTCCACATTGGTCGTCACATTGGACAAAGAGAGCTGCAACTTTTAGGACAGAGGCTGGTAGATACATTCAGGCAGACAGCCTCAATCAAGAGTAAAATACATCTGAACTAATGAAAATAAAAATCCTTTGTTTAGTTAGTCAAGTCTACTACCCGTCGTGTCCGCAAAGGACAGTCGTCCAAGAAACCTCTTCCCTGTGGGAGGGAAGGCCTAGGTATTTGAGCTGACGTCCATACAAATGCACGCATAAATGTACCGTATTCAATTCTTCAAAGCAATTAGTACCACTAAATGATGAATTGTTTCACACTGATTGCACTTCGTGTAGATCGTAAAATTGTTTCTGATCATAACAGTGTTCTTTTTAAGATAAGGATTGTTTTCACTTTCAACCGAAACCGCCCAGAGTGCTCACTCAGAGCTTCAGCAAGCAAATCAATCTGCTCGGTCAAACAAGAGTGGGGCTTTTCACTATGTTTGTTTATCTGCTCTATAAACACAGCACATCATCCGGAGTATGCAACGGGTTTAAATGACGGGTTTAAATGACCATTACTCACAAGCGAGAGTGGATGAGCCTTCTCATATGATAATTCGGTCGTGCCTAACGTGAGGTCAATGGCGCAGTGGTAAACACGGTTGCCTCACGAACTGAATGTCCGTGGTTCAAGTCCCGGCAGTGACGATGATATGCACTACTGACGAGCTCTAATGAGAGCTAAACTCGAGTCTAGTGCTTCATTTCGAAAGAGGCCAACTGGAAAGTCTGTGGAAATGCGACAGCTGCGATCAATTGTGGGTGATGTTCAATCTGTATGATATAAAATGTCTTAGTCAGAAGTGAAGCCTGACAAATTGGTTGCCGTAACAACAAGGATCAATCGTAATTCATCTGTTATTGTGACAGACTTGCGACCAATGATTCAGTACACAGTGAAAAGAAATCCGTTTACTGACAAGCAATGTTGTGTTACACTATCTAAATGTTACCGAACTAAACGTGTAGTTTGATAGGTTGAATTATACGATTTAAGAACTGCGGTAACCTAAATACTTACTGATGTTCTACAGTGTTTTGTTTTCTAAGACCGTTCTCGTGCCAGTCGAAATTTGAATTTTTTCACCGCTTTAGAGAAAACTTTCATCTCTTCAAGTAAGTTGGTCCAAAACTGTGCAACCACAACTAAATTCCAAAACTTCTTCCGGACTAAATGAAAATATGTCAATATGATACCCACGTTTATTATGTGGATATTGTCTACTGATTAACAAAGTTTTTGCATCATTGCCTCACGTTTTAAACTAAACACCTAAGTTACTGTTTTCAATTTTTTCATTTGTTTCCTCCCTAAGCGATTGCATACATGTCTAAGGTTTTTCCTGCGATCTTCAAATGAGAGCATAATCAGCACACCGATCAATCGTCGGATGAACAAAAACTGAAGGCAGAGAGTCATTTACAATGGAATTTGTAAATGTTCCGATTTATCCCACGATGTGTGGGTATGCACTTGCTGAAAAATAATATTAGCTGGCCCAAAGCTCGGTCCTATAACTGTCAACCAAACTTGTCGGTATCTGCCGCTCCCCGGCGTTCCTTCAGTTAGTAGCAATTAACCTTTACCTTTGAGGCGGTTTAAACGAAAGTTTTTAGAGATTTGTTTTCATCAGTGGAATGTGACTCATGTACAATAACTTTCTGTCGTCTTGCTGCTTTT
>JTDE01001254.1:98388-123228 GCA_014338405.1 Paragonimus skrjabini miyazakii
CCTCGAACGTCGCTTCAGCTGAGTGTAATTGATCTCGAAAATCGCCTGATCAGACAAGTCAATGAAAATCAACCGATTCGTCTGGAATTACAGCAAATCACTGACACTGGTATGTTTTAGAAGCCAGGCTTTCTTTCACTTATAAACTCCAAGACTTTATAACGTATCACGTATTTTTGGTAGTTTTGCCTAGAAATTTCGCGATAAGCAACCTCAGTGAGGAGTGATTAAAGACACACATGGAATCAACCCAAAGGTAACGATGAGTATTTCTTATTGTTGACCTCGCAAATTTTCACAGTATAATGTTTAAGATCATCACATGTTGAGAGTACACTGTACAGACAGAATCGTCTTTCGGTTCATTATTGAAGTATAATCGACTGATGATGTAAACCACAGCCTCATACTCCAAACTGACGCTTTTAAGCATCATGGTATCAATTTCTAGTGAATGTTTATTTTGTTTTTAGAAAGATTCAGTCACATCACTTTTAATTAGTTTATCTTTTTACTGTAGTTTTCTTGCCTGGTCTCACTGTAATTAAATACCTTCATCGCATCGCTTTGATGCTGACAGTGATGTAACCGAGGGAAGAATATAGTCTGCGAGGAAAGGGAGTGTAGAGTTTGCGCTTCTCACTTTGCTCGAAATATATCACAGTTAACGTGATGCAAAACCGTATTGTTTCTATCCTTTTAGTCTTCCTGTACTGACCCGGCAAACGTAGCGAAGAATGTTATGATATGACTAAAGACCTGGTATGCAACAAATGTGAAGCGATATTCTTTAAGTCTAGCTTCCATGTGGAAATGCTGTCATCTTGATCTAAGCTAGTTTGATCTGAGTTCAAGACGCTATTTATGAACGTTGAACTGTATGGGTTAGTACCTAGAGTATTTTCAACTTTGACCTCATTAGTCATTGTAACTAAACAAGTCAGGTTGTGGTGACCACCAATGAAACAACTGACCAAATAGATTTTACTTTTATCTAGAACCAGTTCTATTCGATGATAAATTTCTCAACCAAATGGATGTTTTACGTAGTCATTTTAAAAACCAAGTCGAACATTCGACAGAGTGAACTGCCTATCCGCAGATTATGTATCGCTCAGGATCCTTGGCTGAAAAGAAGCTTGACTTTTCAAAATTAAATCTTTACACTATATGGTTTCAGACAGTTTATGCAATGGTTGCGTCAGACAGGTGTTCAGCTGGATCTGCACAATCGGAAATTCCGTGAGAGTGGTTGAGAAAACACCAGAAAGCTCATGCTGCAGATAACAACATTAGAGTAGACTCCCCGCTTGTTAAGGCAGGAAGATCAGTGAACACGTTCGGTCGAAAGGCTACTATTGGAGTTTGACCACGATTACCGTTACCCTAAAGACTGAGCGAGAAAATCTCTAATCACCGCATTTTCATCGGCCGAGTCTTTAATAATTCTAGCTCACACAACAAATTGTTCAGCCAGCTTCTCAAACAAAACTGTTACCTATCTGATCACCCATTAAAACTGTCACGGTATGAACTGTCTGTTGAGATTCCCGTTGTGGTGATATTTTTCCTCAGCAATGTGATTAAACTACGTCTTTCAATTCAATACGGACGTCCGTTAGCTATTCAACTGTTGAACTTCTGTAGCTACTTCCGAATCGGATAACGAAAGTCAAAAAGATTTATTTATTCACATTTGTGGCAGGCAGTCAAAAACTGGATGATCAATCTAACTTAACTCTCGGTTCTCATCAGAGTTATTTACATTATCTTACGTAATCAGCCAGCAACTGATGAATCTTCAATGAATACAGTTATATTGACGCATGGACTTCGCATACGAGGTTGCAGCGTTCGCCTTCAGGAAATTGTACTCTATTACACAGTTTGTTGAAGAAGCGGTGGGCTTCAGCTTCCTGTTCGTTGAAACTCGTGTGTTAAAAATTTACACCTCAATCCCTTGTCATGCATGAGATGAGATCAATAGAGCTGTGGCCAGTGCACTCACCAACACTACAGAAGGGTTCTGAGGAAGCTGGAAGTAATTATTGTGCTTCTTCCCCTCGCAATCATTTGACGAAAAATTTCCGTTCATTACCAGAGTTGTAACTAAATCAAACTAATACCAAACACTTATTAAGATCTTTGTCGGAATGCGTTATCATTCGAATTCTTTGTGATGTCAGTTGTTGCTATAAGATTGGTTTAAAAATTTTCCACTTGATAAAGTCTGCAAAAGTCCTGACTCGGTTACATTACTGCAGCAGGGACCTAGGATAACAGCGGGCAGTATTCACAAGTATTACACATAAAAACCCGAATACCTCTGTATTTCTTCATGTGATTACGGTTTACTTGACAAACTACTGAAGTTTGGGTAAGTTTGACAGTGTCTGTGTGCTGAGTCTACGATATAAGTTATTGATAAATTGTGCACAAAGAAATGGATTTTCAGATGGCTGTCTTGATAAACTCGGGTAAGTAAACTTTGCATGTGGTGGATTTGTTCAACTGTGAAGTCATATCTGAACCAAAAATATAATGGAAAGCGAATTTGATGCAATTCATAAAATGATAATGAATTTTATGGTGAAGAGGGTTTACTTATTAGCTTTTTCGAAGGGGTGTTATAAAAATAAGGAAACGATAAATATTTTTTTGTCTTCAACACAACCAAATGTAAGTTGTTGTTATCTTAAAAAGTGCACAACCAAATTACCACCCTGTTATTTTACTCCACTCCTTATACTCAGACTCTTTGTCTATTGATTTTTGCGTGACAACTGCACATTTGGTTGGCAAAACTGAAGAACTGTATTTGAAGGCAATAAAACGAACTATTTGGTCACAAAGGTAAGTTGAATCTAAATATAAAAAATAATTTTTAATCTTGTCATTTTTCAAGCAACGCTTAATGCAAACATTAGTGCAAGAAGGCATACAACTAATCTTAAATGATAATAAGTGGAAGGGTGAGGTTGCATCACAAATACTATTGGCTTCTTCAGAACTTGCTAACAGTCAACGATAAATATGTCCTATTCATCTTTTCAACTATTCCAGTAGAAAGCTTATCATCGTCCCTCAAATAACAGGTAAATATTTATAGCTTCTTTTTTAACGTGTGTGTTAATATCACTTGAAATAAGACGAACGATACAGACGGCAATATCTGGAAGAGTTTTTGTTCCCATATTGCCTTCATATGCCTACACAACGAATTATCCAAGTCACATCCATCAATCAAACCGCTTGGTCAGTCGTACAGTGATAATTTGCACGGACCATGTAGAGTATGGATGATATCTGTGTAGTTTACAAATATTTATATACCTTGTGGGTTATTCATAATTAGTCAGTCATGAAAATAGAGCCTGATGAACCCAATTTGCCTGAATATCGAACGGAAACGAAGCGTTAGAGAACGTACCACGAATAACCATTATTAAAAATGAGGTTAGACGAGGACCAATTTTTCAAAATATGTAAAAATTCCTCGCGTTCTTTGGTTGACTGAGAATTCAAATACGTTAGTGTGTAATATATCTCATGCAAGTTTATCATAAAACTAAACCAACTATCACATTGGTACAGGATAGAAAACGATTTGGAGAGAGCTGTTACTGGTTAGATATGACTAAATGCCATAGTCTTGAAAATAGGTGAAGTAGGCCAACATGGTCATCACACAGTACACAGACCATCGTGTTGCATCTGGTGTACCATCCTGAAAAATGTGAGTTTTAAGTACACTTGTGGTAGCCTTCTTAATGAAGTAGTCAAGATAATGTCCATAGCTTCAGCGTTGCTCACACCGGCTGCTTACACTCTAAAACCAAAGAGAATTAGAAGGAGACTGTGCCTTGTGAGAATATTGACATTTAAAGTAAAACTACCATTTGAAGTAGAAGAAAAACAATTGATTTGTTTTATCTGAGTGGACTACCTGGCAGATAACGTGTGACATAGCTTCACTGATAAGAATAAATCGTTTTCATTTTCAGCAGACTGATAAACTGCATATGGGGGTCATGGTTTCGCCTACCACCAAACATGAATTGAGCTCCGAAAGAAGTTATATTTTTATATACGTTACTACCTTGCGAGCTTCAGACCTCTCCTTGTTCCAGTCTGCTGGTTGGAAAGAAACTCGGTATCATCATCACCACTTAATTCGTAGTCAAATTTGTTGCGTCGTTGATAGTTTTTTGTAAGGGGTCAACCCCACTGGTGAAGTTTGTTGTCCTGCCCGTTACTTCTTATGCAGAAGACACCAACAAGCAAGGGGGATGTCAATATTACACCTCGACATTGGTTTAGTTAAAAAAAGTGCTATGATGATGACGTCGATAGAACCTTATTTTTGGCAAGTGTACGAGCTCTCTGTGTTCCCGGACTGATCGTGTACAATTAACTCCTACTTTCTGTTCGCGTTTGCAATTTTTACACGGTTGAACTGGCCGACAGTTGGGGAAAGCCAGATAGCTTACCAGCTAGTCTGATGATTAGAATGAGAATTCAGCACCAATCCATCGTGATGAATAATGTGCAAATACATTATGCATAAGTCTGCTAATGGAATCTTCTTTAAACTGATCACTTATTGTTCCTTCGGTTAGCTCAGAAGATACATATGTATCAATTTTTTCTTATTAAAGAATGCATGGGAGACCCAAATAAATATCCTTAGTTCTTAAAGGATGTGTATTGGAAACATGGTAAATAAGATGACACTGAACGACCAAAACCGGCAATGGTTTATTACAGGCGTTAATATGAAAACTATACTGGTATGATAAACACGGGTCTATTGTATTATGTTCTTTGGAAGCCTCTCCAAAAATACTATAAAATAGGGTAAATTAAGTTGATGGCAAGAAAACATCATTTGAAATAGTTCCAGGGTAAGTTTAAATCAAAATATGCGGTGGGTTAAAATATCCCCTTAGGATGTCATACAAATAAAAGCCATCAATTGCATAGCAGTGATTTTGTAGTCTGATCAACCTTCAAGGTGTATTACGGTTTGTTCACTAGTACTTTTGAACTGTGACTGTTTTGCATCATCTGAGTTGGAATTCCTACCAACAGGTATTGTGCGTTGTTTGCTTTGTAGTTCTTGATGAAATCTTGCTCCCTCTTCAGTTAATGAAAAGTGTGTGATGCATGTGAACTTCTGAACCCAATTAATAAGCGCATCTGTGTACAACTATTTTATGAGTGATTTATATGAATAGGATTCGAAATTTCGTCAGCGCATTACAGTTGTTGAGATATTGCACTCCATAATGTCGCTTAATACCTTATAAATAATAGTACAAAACGTATTATAGTTTTTCGTATATTATTCTTTCGCCAGATGTGCCAGACGGTTGGGTGATGTCAATCAATTTGAGTCCGAAATACGGGGTCTTAACTTCCTCGTGCTGGATCCGAATCTGTGGGTGACACCGGAAATAACAGGTTTTCCACTTAGAACGGAATCGTTAAAAGCAATTCGCTTGGTTCCCGATCACAAGTATCTTCGTTTTATTTGTCAGATCAGATTTGGTGAACACAGCTCACGCCAAAAGATAACGTCAAATGAGGTGAGCATTCGGATCATTTAATTTCATGTTGAAACTTTCAATGTCAGAAATGGCTTTCTAAGATATACTTGTTAGTAATACAAATTCTATGCTCAACAGTGGCGTTAGTGGATTCCAGCGTGAACTGTTCGAAAAATCCTGCCGGGACAGTCGATCCCCTGGATCATTTGGTGGATTCCATATGAAACAATGGGACGGGTGAGTAACCGAGTCCAAATGTGAAAGTTCCGAGCTCCTAGTGTGGCTTCTTAGCTCAGCTGGTAGAGCGCTTGCCGCGTTGAGGCATGGTGTTCCTGTCGCTGATTCGAATCCAGCCGAAGTTCTGACTTTTCACAATTGGGTCTCATCTAAAATTATAAATCTGCCAAACTACTTATTAGTGACATAAAAGATTGGCGGCCCAAACTTGTGTACACATCCCTATTTCGTTCGTCTGGATAGGTGCTTGAACTACAAACTATCGCTCATTCACAGATTCTGGGATCGATTCTTTGGCATACGTGATACTCATGAAATCTACTTAAGACAAAACAAATGTTTATCACTCCACAGGTATATACCGAGAAACGGTTTCCACTAATACTTCATCATAATTAGGAAACGAATAACTTTCAGGTGGTCGGAGGAAAATTGCAAACTTCTTCCGATTTAGTACAATTCGGAATGACCTATAAAGGTGAGAGAAACGGAAATACTATCGATATTCAAGAGACGTACGACAAAACTGTTATGCCATTTGGGCAGGTACTGTGAGTGTGGGTGTCGTCCTGACCGGACACATAAGTGACACACTTTGGATACAGTTGTATTAATGTCTACACTAATAATTATGTAGACACATCACATTTGATACATCAAAGCGGTTCGACCTTTTATGACCTTCTACCTTACATTCCGAACGGTAACGTGACCCGTGGTAAGAAGCCATGTCCATTGACTGTTCGCCCAACACGGCTGACAGGTTCACCTCGTCCGACACAGATCGCGTCTGTACCATCCTCTCTCGCACACCCTACCCCACCCCAAACAAATACATACTATCGCACTCATGGTTTGCTACTGTCACTGGTCGCGAACACTGTCGCACCAAAAGGCTACCAAACCATCTTACGAGTTTTCATCTTATTAGAGTTCTGAAAGGTGAATGACAACACATCCTGTCTAGACTCAGTGACACGAGCTAAGCGGTACACTGTCGCATTGAGTGGATCTGGTCTCCAAGACTTAGACAGTGAAGGTTTACTCTGACATCAGCCCACTCCTCCGTTACACCTCGCAAGCCTCCACTGGTCCAATCAGTGATCCACAACCATTATTTCTATTGTGCTTTCAGGATTTTCATAAGTCTAAGCATTTTTTCATCTGGTTGGTTATCCACTTAAATTCGACACACTATTTACTAGTTATATATATGTAGAATTATTGGTGTTACTTCTTTCAGAGTATAAGTAATTTTCGCGCCAACACGAGCAGTACAACTCTACTAAGTAGAACAAATTCATCGATAGAATATTTGTGTATATAAACGACCACTTACGACTTAACTGTAGCGTGAAAAAACGGCATCAAGTGTATCACATTCATTAATGCAACGCTCACGAAAGCTAACTGAATCGCTACCAACCTGGAGAATTTTCTGAGCAATAAAAATCTTTGAGTCTGAGGCCTACAGTATTGCTACTATAATCACACGCATGCACTATTGACTTGTTGTCGAAGGCGTATACGGCTTTGAAAAGGCAAGTTATTATTATGGGATCGTTGCGCTTCGACCACAATCTGTTGGACTGTTCCATTTGCCTGACTATCCACGACTACTTTTCAACTGTTGTTCATCGGGCTGACTTTTTGATTGAATAGTGTGAGTCACCAGCACTGTTTGCCGTAATTTTCACTAACAGCTCATTCATCCTTTTGGTTAAATGGCAAACAATATCACATGGTTGCACCGGTGATCATTTTGGTGGGGGGGGGGTACAGTTTGTTGGATGCACAATAAAATGTTAATTGCGCAACTTTATGAAACTTAATGATTCATGGAGGTTAATGACGTTAAGAAAGGTCGTATATATCCGAAGATTACTTGTTCGGAATTAGCCAGCAATTACAGGTTACACTGTGTTGTCAACGTCTTCATGAGAATGTAGCTCGATTGACCAGTAAACGTGGAATGTAGGGGCATAAGTGAATTGTTACATAATTCTGTAAATGGAATCAATATCACATTCAGATGCTACAACGAAGCTGAAAAAAAGGTATGAACAAACGACTGTCCAAAATAACAGCTCTAGTCAACGAGGACCAACTTTCCGGAATAAAAAAAATTTTCTGTGGAGGGCGAATTTTCGGGAAAATATTTCTGTCCAACAGAACCTGATCTAAGTGCAATGCATTCAAATAGGCAAGTTTACTTTATCGGAAGTGCAAACGTAAACGTGCGCTCATGATTGTCACTAGGATCATAGCAAGTAGGTCTTAGTACCTTACAGAATTGTAAACTCTCAGTGGGAATACACGAGACAGCACCCCTCGCATACTCAAAATGTAATGTTGATTGCTTACAAGTGGAGATACGTAAGGGTAAAACATTTATAAAAAATGAGAAGCCAGCAGTATACTAGTCAATGTTGCGTTATCCAACACTTACTTCTCTGTCATACAACGCCGACACATGCAGAAAATTGTCATTCAGTTCACTGCTGGACGCCAGCCACATAGTGTGAATGAGGACGCACACAAAATATCTGCTTTCGCTGAACTCAAAACCAAGCTTCAATTAGAAAACCCTATTTTATCCGTCCATGACTGCATCATATGAATGCTGTGTAATCTTCTGTTTGTGGACCACGTTTTAGAGAGAAGCAAAGTGGCTATTTGCACTCGTCTCTTGATTTGACGGGAAAAATTTATGGGGGCAGTCGCGTTAATCTCGAAACCAAGAATTTCCGTTTTCTTTAGCATATGGGGTATTTGGTTCCTACCAAACGCACTACAGTCCCCTGGACAATCCGGAATACCTATCAGAGGGTTAGAACAGAGACGTGCACTGACGAACATACTACTACGTTTGTTTATTGTTAAAAAAACTGTCACTGTTGATTAATCGCAAATCGCTTCATCAAGTTCATCCAACTTTAAAGTTCATGGGTATAACCACGGAAACTAAGTTCGTGGGCTTCGGCACAACTTATGTTCAATAAAACTAACTTATTTGCAACTCATATTGTTTTACACACTTTCACATACCGATACCTACTTAGCACCGATGATATCGAGGCTAATCTGGCATGCACATGTAGGTGCAAAACGTGTCTTTAGAAGAATTCTGACTGCGCTCCCTCATTTAAAGTGTCATAAACGGTACTTTTTTAATTGCCCCTTCGAAATTTTATGTATATATATATACATACATATCATGTTACAGGAAGTAGGCTTGTGTAAAGTAGAAAATTGTGTGGATCGCACTAGCTGGACTTTATATAACTCGCTGTCTACGCTAAGTAAATAATATCTACAAAACATCAACCTCGCTTTCTTAAATCATACGCATTATCTTTCCATTTCCGATCTCTGATAACTCAAGTTTGTTGATTTCTTCACGCTAGGAATTTTGTCGTTTCTCCCCCGATGATGAAAACTATGACAAAGATGACCGGGTGCGAATTGTGGCAACATCTGTTCAAATTTTATTTCCTGAGAACAGCACAGGTATGTAAAGAATCCGGCCAGTTCCTTAAGTTAGTTATCTTATTGTGTGTTAGCCGTAAGTTTGAATACAAACAAACACATTCCTATCATCAGTTGGGGTCCCCAAGTCTCACGTCTGTATTTAAATGGTTATCGATTGATGTAGGAGGTTGCCTACAAACAGATAGACACAGTAAACTATTAGGTTTGGTAGTCATAGTGGAGACGTTAATTGAAGCATTACTTGTTGAACAAGTACGGATTTGGTTAGTGTTACAGTTACAAATATCAGCTGAACATTGCAAAATTCTAATCACGGTGCATGCAACATGTCCGAACTATATACAGAAGTTAACGCGGAATGTCATAGCACGGCTTGAAATTTTTTTTAATATAATACACCGTTCATCATTTTATGTGTAGAACTTAAAGACTGTACATAACATACGCAAACTCTTTGTTCAATTGACAGCTCGTAATCAAATCAGCCATATATCCCTGACCAGTTTGCCCTCCCAGAATTAATGTAAACTCATTCACTCCAATCCAAATTCAACCGGGTTTGACAAAAATGATGTTTCAACCATAAGCACGTATACCCTTCAGTTTGCAACAAAAAGGTAATCGCACTAATCACGTTGCCTCGGATTAGCTTGGAACTTCTTCAGTTTATAATGTTTGCTTTCTGGTGAAAAACAACTGAACTAGCTTCTATCAGTGTTCAATAAATGAGTAAACATTTGAGTGCCACGTTAGAACTTATCAGTTATCCGGAATGACAAGCACAGTGTGCATAACAGTTTTCAATCACCAGATATAATCTACTTTATCTGATGGAGTAACACTCAGTCCATGCTAATGCTACTGACCGATCAACTGTAATTTTCAGACTAACTGTCAATCACATGGCCCGTTTGTAGCAACCCATCCTACGGGTGAGGCGGTCTCATATATATGAGGGATTGATGGATGTAAAGTGGTTTGGGCATCAGCCCAAGTTCGTTTCTGTTTACCTCGGTTTCTTTTCTAACAAACATCAAAGCTCCTCTAATCGAAATACTTCCAGAATCTATCAGTTGTGAATTATAAACCCTACATGTTTCGCACCACAACCGACTTTTCCGATTTCAGTGCAACCAAACGATAACATGGACCCACTTGAGTTACTATGAACAACCTCTTCTCGATTTGTGTTACACGTGATTGATAAATCGCCTCTTTCTTAGCGTAGCTGCTGTTGAATGGATCCTACGTCTCAATCACAACTGACTAACTGAAACTAGTAGTGCGGTTGCACGGCTATTATCATAGCTGTGAAAGAGGGATGTACACACAACACACTTACAGATTACGGGTACCACATTTCCTTAAACCTATCAAATGACGAAAATAGGCCGGTTATCGTTCTATTTTTTTTAGTCTGCTGCTTGTTTTCCGATATGCAAATATCCACCTCTGCTTTTACTCTGCGATCCAACTGGCGCAAGCACGACTATACACAAACACTGTCGCTCGTTTGACAGTGAAATTCTCACCATCGAATATACAGGGAGCATTATTGGGTAACCTCAAATACAAGACTGCCAAACAGCAGAAGCAGTTTGCGTTTAGTGAACTGTGAACGTTAACCAGGTGGGATTATAGCATCTAGCTCGGTAATTTCGGTCCATATTCCACCTTTTATATTATTGGACTTAATTGCAACTCAGTGTTCATCCTGAGCTTCCTACCTTATCACATTATTCAGTTATCTGTGAGAATAAATCCGTTAAAGCAATTAAATGCATTTTTCATTTCAGCCTCATGTCACGTGATCTTTGATTTTACCAAACGTCAACTTATCATCACCGGACTGAGCATCTTACTGGTTAGCTTGGCAGTTGGCAGCCTGCTCGTCTGTGCCTTCCGTAATGATTCGGCTGTTATGAGAATGCTGGCTAATTGCCGACGGAGGAAAAGTTGTGGAGAATTAATCAGACATTGTCGATATCATTCCAATCTCATCTACACAAACGACACACTTCGTGCTGATCTGCGAACATTAAATGTGTCTGAACCTGGGGAACAATTTGACGTCAAAGAGTTGCATTATCCAACTATTTGTTCAGTAGTCGATTGCACAGACAGACGAGTGACGAGTCGTCTGGTTGGTAACCAAATGGGAACAACTGGCCCATGTACGCCCAATCAAACGATATTAAGCAATCCGTTGTGCAGCTCTGTGAGTTCCCAAAGCAACCGTGAAATATACAACGATACCTCGAGAGCCAAAGTGGATGAACAGATGTTGAAAGTTTTCCATACTGGAGAAAATGTATTAAACTCAACAACAGGACCCTTTTCGCTTTGCTTTTCCCCGACGGACTGCAGTCTCAAACCATCTTGGTCTATGAGCCTTGGGACCGTTCAGAGATATTGAAGTACCCGTTCAGTATGAGCGGACAGAGGTGCCCCACAACAATTCGCAAGATTTTCCAAACTCCGCCATTTTCAGCTTACGTCGCTTACACGATTTGATCAGGAAGAAAGCAAGAATGAACTCATTTCAGTGCTGCATGTTTTTTCCTGACAGTCCACTAGTAGTGATTGCATGAAGTTACCGTTCCATCGACTCACTTCAACCTGATCTAATGTAGCTCACCAATAGAACTATTTTCACCTAGTACAATACAGCAATTATTTGTCCACAACTAGTTACGATAAAGCATTTTCTGTACTTATTAATGATGAATTGAAAAGCTTCACGTACTTAATTCGTTGATATTTATCTGACCATACACTTCATACACCCAAATCTTCGTTACTCGTTATTGAGCAACATTGTGCCTGATTCGTTTGACTTGTTTGGTGCGAATTTTACAAGTGTAAACGTTACATATATCAGGCCTAATGGGAGATTTGTGAGTTGTTAACGTGCCTTAAAAGCCTCCGTTTACCCTGGTTCTGATGAAAACAAACGGCCTAATAGGAGGTGGATTGCAAGCACTTCTTGCATTTTCGCTACAATGATATAAACAGGGACTATTGATCTGTTCACAAATGTAAAAGGGAGGAGTTTTAGAACTTTGAAACCGTGAGGGTATTTACGTCACTGAATATAACCGAAGTGTGGATGGTAGTAGTTCGGCTCCTTGGCAACCTGTTTATAGAATATCATTCACCGAAGCGTTTTAGTTTATACCCTTAATTTCCAATTCATATGGAAATTTGCCTGAAAAGAATTAACTTACAATAAATTGCTCATAATAAGCTGATAATGTCAACATTCGATTTTGCAGTAATGCAAGGTGTTCAGTTGATGGATTCTGGATAGACGGGACACGTAGATTCAGTGTATTCCGTTGGTGTACAGATATCAAATAAGAAATTGTGAGGCTTGTGCAGGGATAACGCCGGAAAACTTTCGGTTTATCACAGTACATTACTCAAAGATTTCTTTCGCTTTGAAATGCAAACCAGAAGTGACTTTGGGTTTATTTTATGTTATGTCATAATTGGATCACAAATGTGTAGCCAAAATCCGTAGAGTTGAAATGAATTTACAACGCAGTAAACTGATGAGAAAATTCGACAGGGTTGAGTAGGTATTCATGAGACTAGCCTAGGTTTGCTGTGAAGATTTAAAGTACTTTTGGCCGCTGAGCTGCAACTAAGCCTCATGTGTTAGCCATAATATTAGAAACCTTTCTCGGTCTCCTATCTTTGCATCGACGTTAAGCGAAAGATTGATGGTACATAGATCTTGTGGTGACTTTTATCACTCGGAAGTAGGTCTTTCATACAGGATTTACGTCTGGAGCTTGGACCACACAAGCAGCATGAGAAAATGTCAGATTATATGACATTCTATTTGTCAAACCGTCAACTGGGATGTTATTCGCAAGACTACTTTGATCAATGCTCGTCTTCAAAGCGTTTTAATCAGCGACAGTGTTAATTAATAACCCAGGTAAATTACTGATTATCATGCTTTTGTGCAAGAAGATAACACAAATATTTGCTTTTGTGACGTTTGCAAAAATGAATGTTTTAATTTTTTTCGGGCAGTCCGTCAGTCTGCTACTCTCACGGAACCAGCAGTTGAAAAAATATATAACTGCGTTCAAAAATTGTAATTGGCAGACAGCGTATTTCCATAAAACCAAATTGGTACACCGTTAACTATCGATACGAATGAGACAGGTACATTCATTTACAGTGAATGGCTTGAATTTGTACTTATCTGAAGAGAAAAACATCAGAGGATCCGAGTTTGTCAATTTCATCAATTCTAACACTTTCGGCGCGTTCGTCTAGTAAATAGGATAGTAGAAACAGAAAATTAATTTTTACATTTTTTCCGTCTGAAACATCAATCATTGCAAACCTGTGTGTGTGCTTTAAATAGACAACTACTACTGTTTCTGGAAGGGACCCATTTGTGAAACAACCCGGGCTACGGTTAGATTTGAACCAGGGACAATTGAGGCAAACTGAACAGAGAAGCCAACACAGAAGCTGGTACAATATCATATTTAAACTCATTCATCCACTTGTTTTACTGTAATTTACTAAACGATTCAGTGGACCGACAGCTTTGTCAACAGTCCTCGAGCATAACTGGGTTTCTTCAAAAATAACAAAACTGTCAAACAAGTTGTGAGAAACTGCTGTTTTATTCTTAACAGTCTAATAGCTTCGAATCCACTTGAGGAAACTGTCAGACAAACTGAGCACTATTCACAAAATCAGAGCAGATTTGTCAGGCTGATTTTTTTAACTTGATGGCCTATAGATTATCAAGTCAAGTAGACAAGTATAGGAACAATTAGGGAACTCAGTTCAGATGATAGTTACAAAAAGAGTACCACTATAGAGATCAACAGTTTCATCACTCCGGAAACCGAACTGTTCTAAAATATACATACTTTGTGTTTTGAAGCTTAGCAGATACTGTTTATACAAACGACACACGAAATTGCCCGTCTCCACTCGATCGATCTTGAAAAGATGGCCATAATATCAAGTGATCACACTACTAAGTGATATAGGTGGACTCGTGTCCTTTTGTACGCGACTGTTTGCTTTCAGGAGAAATCACACGCAGCTAAATAAGTGCTGTACCAGCACAGCTAAGAAATCACCTCAGGATCTCTGAAGTCTTGTGTACCCACCTACCCTACTGCTTTGTATGGTCTTTGTTAGAATATTAGGGGGTAAACGGTATGCGATTCGTATCGCCCGTTCAAAGTCAGTCGTAGCCGAAGTTCCCTACAGTTGAGTTATATCTATTACATTAGCCCAGGTTTTCCATCTGTTATTAAGACGATGTCACCATATTTCAGATTTGAAAAGTAGGTTGGCGTTGTCTGTTAGTAAATCGGTCGTATGAAAAAATGTCAGTTTCATTTTATCTTATTGATTATTCCCTTAACGGATGATGACAGAAAACAGCCTATGGTCTTGTACCACACCATCCTGTGAACAGACAATTTGATTTTCTGTTACTTAATTGAATTTTTTTAATAAAGGATTTAGGTGTATGATTTGGTGAACACAAAGAGCATATCGAGGTTGGTTGGGTAACAGGATCCAAGTGTGTAAATGTCTAGGCTCTTAGGATTGGATTCGCATCTCAGCTGGTAGATCACATGCTACATATGAGCATGCCATTCATGTCGCCGGCTTGAATGCAGCTAAAGCTCGGTTACTTTAAAAATAGATCCCTTCATAAGTAATAAATCTTTCATATCACTCATCAGTAATTTGAGCACAGGTTTTCTAACAGATCCGCATGGAAGACAAATAATGCAATAACGTAAGTAGCGATGGAGTTTATAGTTTTAGTTAACTTGCCCCCTTGGAAGCAGCAGAAATACGGAATTGTTAAGCACATAAACTGTATCGCACAGTCAGTTACAAACGCCAACCCTTCGTCTTTATTTATAACCATTAGCCTTTTCAATCACGTGTTGTCCACAGAGTTTTCTGTTTAATTGGCTGTAATAACCACTATCAGTTTTCCATCCACATATTTACAAAATCCTCGGTCGTATAAGCCTGCTTCAACAACTGCATAGATCAGGTAGAATAGAATTCAAATATATCAGCTTTATTTGAACAGAAAGCTAAAGACTCATTGATTTGAAAAGGAGTGAAATGCGGTCTGTTACTACCAAAAATAATCACCGTATTGTGCAAAGGGACTTGCCTGTCTGTGATTCACTGTCAAATCGGAGGTCTGATGCTTGCTCAAAGCACAAATAGCCTTCACCAGCATTCTATAGTCTGTGTTCCTGTCTTTAGTCTCTCCGAATAAAAGATTTCGTCTCTCAACCCTATTACCAGTATGTGAGGGTTATTTCCGAACAATGGACGTTCCCTATGTTTTGTGGTGGTTTTATAAAACATCTAAATGTCTCACTGGAGCACGAGATGTGTGACCCGTGAAGAACCAAATAACACAAAATAAAAAGTAAACCACGCTGATCAAAATAGCGAGGTGCAGAGACAGAACTACTGACTGCTCATTAGGGTCAGACTGAAAATGAGCTTTCGGGTAGCAGTATATTCAAATAGCCTTGATCAAGGTGAATTAAATAGATCAGTTGGATAGCGAAGAGAAATGGTTCAACACATTGGTTGAAATTTCCCTTTTAACGAGTTTTAGCCGTACACTTCGTTTGAAGAAATGTTTCCTTGTCTACTGAATAGAATTAGGGGACTTCATTTTTGTGTATACTTTAGTCCGTTCAGATGTGGAATAAAATTATACGGCGAATTTCGCTTGCAACTTCCGAACATCGTCTGAATAATCTGGAACCTGGTTAATACCACTTGACTGAGTCTCTGAGGGTATGTTCAGTACGTCTAGCGTACGTCAGACAAGTCTCATCAGTTCCATTTAGGATGTTCTATCACGCATTAATACTTTTTACCGCTAGGCTCTCTGAGTTAAAATCAACTAACACATTTCATTTAGACAAGCAGTATTCAGGCTGTAGTTCTGGTATCCTGATAGTCCACCACTATATCATCTAAAACCATCATCTAACTTGCACAGTAGTTGTGAAATATCAATCCGGGCATAAATCCAGTGGAATTCAAATGACGAGGTAAATAATCGGGCACGTTTATATGCTTGTAACTGCAAAGTTGAAATAAAAGTCGACCTCTTTTCATTGGTTGTCATCTCGATATGTACAAGGTTAACAAAGAATTTTCGGAACCTCCCACGGTACGTGGGTATTGTTTGTGGAATTCCGATGAAGAAATATCTGTTCAGTTTGATTGATGAGTGAAACTGATGTAATTAACGCACTCCCTCACGTCTTGTGTGGTATATTCCACAGGAATCTTATCACCTAGCCTAGCTGCCAATAACCCGGATTATGGTATAAATACATAAATTGAAACATTGAATTTCCTTTATCCAGTTCATGAAAGTAGCAAGAAGATATACATTGCAACATTAAAGCATTTCGTTTACGCTCATCAGTCGATTACATAAAAACATTCAGTTATTGGGTCTGGCGCATGGGAACAGGACAGTAAAGCGAACGAACGCCACAAAATTGCAATTAGAGTGGGCTGAACGGTTTCAACATCATGCACTAAACCTACACGACTGAATGTTTTATGTAACCGTCCAATCAGAATGAACAAAATGTTTGCATCTCACAATGTGTATCGTTTTACCGTCTTGATGAATGCATAAATGCTAAAACTGTTTACAATAATTCAACCGGGTGTTTTCAGTTTCACTAAGTTAATGTCCCAATCTGTCGGTTCAAACGTACAAACTAGATATGCATTAGTTCAAACATTATGTGTACAGCGTACATACTTCAAACTCTTTTGAACCCATGATGCCTTTCGGGAATGCATCCAGCAAGCAAGCAAGCGGATAAATCACTTTTGTGAAGTGTCCCGAATAGGTTTTCCGTAAGACGTCAAAATCTTTCTGAAATGACATGAAAAATCGAAAACAAGAGTGTAATAAACTGAATATGCTTTTTTTATTTGTTTGAGTATTGTATATGCAATCAATAACACTGAAAGCAGTGTAAGAATACAGAATAATTACATCGTGATTGTCTTCTAGTGATGAATAACGCCTTCAAATCAGTAGTCAGTAGGGGTAATTAGTAGCAGTTATTGGCCAGTGAGATCACGAACAGTGATTTCTATGAAGCCGTAAGGACCAAAACGAATGTCTTTCTAACCATAAATATGACCAGTTTGACAATAAACCAATCAGGAAACGGAAAGTTATTGATCCGATATGGCCAGACTAACTACGAAGGGCCAATAAAACGGTCAAGTGAAAACAGGTGATTTGATGAAAGTACATCGGATATCTGCAGCAGCACTAACGCGGTCACATCACTCCCGAAACGAGTTGTGGCCATTTCTGATTGCAGTGGATTCCAGCAATACTTGGTCGAACAATCAAAAGAGATGGAAAAAGCCTTTTTATCTGGGAATAGCAGAAAGCTTTTTTCCCTGATACGTGGTTGTACTGGCCGTCAAGTCGGTGTCCGGTTGTCGCTGAAAGGAAGGGTATATAATGCCTGTGTGCGTTCCATTTTGCTCTATGGTTCGGAATCGTGGCCTGTTCACAAAGAAGATATCAACAGGCTTGCTTTGTTTGACCATCGTTGTCTCCGCGAATTGGCTCATATTAAGTAGACTGATCGCGTGAGCAATGTGGTAGTTCGCCTGCGCGTATTCCGGAACGCTCGAAATGCGCGATCAATTGGTCAATTAATCACGGTACACAGCTTGCGATGGTTGGGTCACGTACTCCGTATGTCACCTAATCGTTTACCGTACCGGGCATTATATGCTGAGACCACCAACGGTTGGGTCAAACTACGTGGTTGTCAAACAACAACGTGGTCACAAAATATGAAGACCTTGACTGCTCCATTGAGCAAAGTGGGTAGGTGTCGCCTGCCTGGATGGGGTCCTCGTGATCACTCAAACCACCGGTTAGAGACGCTATCCGAGATGGCGATGTGTTGCAGTCAATGGCGTGCCTGTATCCATACCATTTCTAGTTCTTCCGTTTAGTCTTGTTTTAATAGTGTTTAACCTTCTTAGTAACGTTTTCTTCTAGGATATTCCACGTCACTGTTGAGATGAACGCAGGCCCGAGCCACAGTACCTTTTGGTCAGGCTCATGGCTGTTATGATGATGATGATGGATTCGAGCATATTAGTGCGCTAGTGATCGTGGTTATATATATATATAATGCATGAGTCCGTAATGACCTCTACTGTTGTTACTTCCAAACGGTTTGAGAATGCCGCTTTTCCATTCACCTGAATCCGCCTTTTCCGTAGACACGATTGACAAATATGAAGAGTTATACATATATATAATCACTATTTCGGTGTGCCGTGGTTAAAAAGTCACCAGTTGCTTTTGCTAAACGGTGAATTGAAGAAGTAAATCAACATGAAGCAGAAACGACTGAACTTGAACACATACAGCTTTTAAGTGTTTACATGAAGAGAAGGTTCAACATGAATTAAAACTGACAGTCTGGCATAATTATTCGTAATTTATCGTTTGTATACTTTTCCTATGTGTAGGCCGTCTGTTGTCTTATCTGCCCAGGTGGTTACACACACGAAAAAGCACAGCTCTAAAGTAACACTTAAAGGATCACATCCTCAAAGAGCTAGTATTTCGTATGCATCTGTGAATCGATGTGCGACTTGAGTAAACATCTTCGTCGATCATTTTACCCTAGTTAAACTTTGTCTGACCAATGAGCCCATATACTACATCAACTGTAATCAACAGTAATAAAACCTATCAGTTGCTTGAGTTCGTAAAAGTTGTGTTAGTTTATTTTCTCAAACTGGAAAAGTGTGCCCAAAAGCTATTAACGGGAACGCCAAAGCTAGCGTAAGAATGAGACTAGCGGGCGGTGCAGTTACTGTTCATTCGACTGTTTTTGTTGCAACCACACTGTCTTTGTAATACTTCGTTTAAGAAGAAACGACAGATTGGAGGGACACTGTTGTTAAAGCTCATCATTAGTACATTTTTTCCAAGAGCAGAATTTAAACTCTGACCCGAGTTTTTGTGAGGCAACAGTATTGGTCACTTTGTCATTATTGACAGTTGCTGACATGCAATCAAATGTGATCGCTTTGAACCTAACCAACGAGTTATCACGTGCTGGTCACGCATCTCATACACACATAACACACTCAGGCACAAAATAATACATCACAACTGGGGCAGGCTTACATCCACGTATTCTTAGTACCGTCAGTATTGCGTATTAGCACATCCTAGTTTGATCTATAAATCAATTACAGCAACTCTAACTGAATATGCCAGGTGATAATGACCAAAACTTACATGGCTGAATAAAACATGTATTGTTCTAGTGTTTGAGTAAATAACGGTTGTTGGGCAAAACACGTGCTTTTATCATCTAGTCGGTAGCTAGGTTATTTGGACTTAGCTGTGTACTGAAATTTATCGCCAACTCTCAAGAAATAATGAATGTTCTTTTACGTTTCAAAATATCTCTGTGTTATCAAAGAATGTGGATTTTAGCGTGTTAACTATGCTAACAGGAAGGCAACTATAGTATTCAACGAACGGGAGTAAACTATTGGCAATTTAGAGGCATAATAAGCTTCTGTTAACAATTTCACTCTCGTGTACAAAATTTCTTGTCAGTAAGTAGTGTGGTAGAAATCAGGCTCACTTTCGAAGACGCCGGTAACTCTTGCAAACGATCGTTCCATGATACCTAAACAAACACAAAGTTGTAAATTAGTAAATTCTTTGTTAATTCATGTTTACAAAAAAAATATTTAACAAATAGTTCTTGTGTAAATTGGGTACGGCATTTCTCTACACGACACAGATGACACTATTGACTACAACTAGAAGGTAGTTCCTGTAAACATATTGCTAATTTCAAAGGATAGCTTATTTTTACCATAAATCCTATTTATTTTGATCATAATCACCAGACTGAATGTGCGAAGTTAAGGCAAATAGCTGAGACTCCCAACAGCTGCCAGAAAACTTACTATTCCCAAACTATTAAACTGCATTTCCAAGCTTGTATTGCAATTAAAAATTCCGTGATGTCCGTCAGTTTTGTCCCATCCATATATATAAATATATATAGTCCGTAGATAGATATAATCTATATATAGGCTGTAGATGGTTAAATATTTTGTAACGCTTTACGCGATTCACTGACATACACACGTCTTCATATATTGCATCCTTTCCTATCAAGGTAAGTCGGGTGGCACCTATTTCACTATACAGAACTCCACGAGTATCCTTGTTAGAAAGGCCAGATTTTTCGCAAATACAATCAGAGCAAATTACTTCCTTCATAAATCAGGTTATTTTTACCAATTCACTTCAAAGGCTAACCATACTAAAACGGATGTGGTAAACAATTTCTGCACATGAATTTTAGCTATACGAGGGTAAGGGCTATTGTATCAAAGAAGTTGAACACATTTTAACATTTTAGAATCAAACTTTTTGAGTGGACACTTTCGGTTTTGTAAACTAGTTCCGTAGCAATTTCCACTAAGATGTAGTAACTCTAGAGTTGTCTCAGCTTACTTTTATGCATTAAACTGAGATTTGTGGACCGTAGTCATAGTTTTTGTACTAAACCCTGAATTTCTGTCGTAGAATCGATTATCTAACACTCGATAGTTGGTTGACTTGGAAGTGCAGTAATCTGGTCTATTGATTCACCTGGTTTCTCAAATAAATTTATCCTGTTGACCATACACATTTTTGTGAACTCACATTGGCGCTGTCAAGTAAATTTCATCAAATACTTTAATGTTTAGGTAGTCAAAAATACGGCAATCAGTTTTTTTCCAGAACAACCAGTGAGGAGACTTGTCATTAATCGTTCAACTGCTAGCAGTAAGACTCTCCTGTTCTAACTCGATAACTTCGGGGAAAGTTGGCTCCATGTTCAACGTAGAATGTGTACACAATACAAGGAAGCAATAACTTAGTCCTTATATTAATTAAAGGTTCCCTAATTAACTTCACTTACTCTGAATGCTTCCATCAAGAGAGGAGTATCTGCCACAGTTGGAAACATAGCTACCACTGGCGGCACATCACGTAACAAAAACCCACTTCCCCGTTGCTTCACCGTCCCAAATGCGGTTCCAAAAAGTGCTTCAGCCGCTAGTTCCCAGTGCATACTCATGAATGGTAAATAGCCACTCAGCCCGATCAGTATGTCCGGCAAAACCCTGTATGTTTGGAAGCAAATTATTTGTAAATCCCTCAGAAAGTATATCAACAATGAAAACGTGAATATCTGAGCGCATCAGTTACAGCACACAGTTCGCTGACGAATTCAGAAAAAGGAAAACAGAATAGATAGGAATACATGGTAAGATTTTGCTAAAGTGATTGGGAGGATTGCAAAATAAGCATACATTGCAGCTAGCGTAGCTTCATTAGGGACTGAGATAACTTGAGTTCTCTTGCCTACTGGGTTACAGTACTGTATCAGCCAAGTTGCGGTCACGTCTGAAGATTGGCTCTCGATCGTTTGATATCTGGGATAAACCATAATCATCAAAACAATCACTTACCTAGTTGACAGTAAGAAAAAAGTGAACCAAGTCAAGCCATTCCATAAAAACAGTTTGGATTAGTTCGAGAACGAAGTACTGCCTCACTCAGGCACATTGATTCATGTGGGAGTAACCTGCTTCTTGATACATAACACCTATTATCTCAATCTTGTGATCAAAGAACCTGAGTGTGCGCATGTGAAGCAAGTGAGTGAAAAACATGTTGCAAGCAAGCCACAGCCAAATTGTAGTCAGTTCACTAGGGTCTGTTGATTTTATTTTGAATCACATACATATGTGGTCTCTGCTCAGTACACGTCATTAAATGGCCAGATTCGATTATTGCGTTGTAAGGTAATCGAATTTTGGTGTCTACAACAAAATATCTCAGAGAATCAGCACTTTTTTTTAACAATAGGCCCAAGGTGGATATGTTGCACGTTTCGAAATGTAATTATAAAAGCAATCCGTAGGTCATTGCGCGCCCACCCGACAAAAAATATATGTTCGCATATGAACATACAATTGAAAATATATCGTTAAGGAATTTGGTCAGTCTAAATGAACTGGGTTAGTTAAACAGTGTTTCTTAACAAAATTTCCACGAAAAACGTGGAATCTATAACCAACAAACAGTGAGCAACATGGAAAACATTTGGCAGTAAGTTGTTTGCGTGACTCTGGATATTTCTTTATTACAGAGGCCGGATCAAATTGTAAGTGACAATAAACCGTCCAAGCTGAGAACGGTAATTTATAAAGTCCTATTGATAGCCTTGGCTTAATTGTAAACAATTGTGACATTATTGAGTAGTAGGGGATCTAGGTTTTGTTATATAAACTGAATATCAATCTCAATTGATCGCAGTTGTTGCGTTCCTATTGACTTTCCAGTCAGCCCTTTTAAAAAAGAGACACCAGACTCGAGTTTTGCTTTTGTTAAAGTTCGTCAGTAAGGCATATCCTTTTCACGGCTGAGAGTAGAGATCCGACTCTGCTTTCAAGAGTGAACCGTGTTGATCACTGTGCCATTCACCTGACTCAGCAACATTCGTTTGTGAGTAATGATCAGATTGTCCGATGGCCTCGAAACTCAGACATAGTGCCTCTTTTCGAAAAGGGCCGAGTGGAAATTCTATGAGAATGCGATAGTTACAATCAGTTTGAACGGTATTTTACCGCTTGACTATTAGATGATTGTTGTCTGACGTCGTTTATCTCGATGACCTGTGAACAACGACAACTTGGAAGAGAGAAATCTAAACAACATAATCGTGATTAACTTTAGCTAAGCTTATGGGTTCTCCATTTGTGTGGGACATATCGGTTTTTTAGTGTGATCCACGACAATAGCAAGTGAAACCCTCATCTCACCTTATGATTACCAGCCTTATCCCTATATGCAGCTCTGTATATTGGCGTATATTGACGTATATTGGACGTAACCAACTCCATGAGAACCGTTCCCAACTGATTACAACCAAACCAAAGTAACTGAAAGCAAGTTGGTCAGAACACCGCTTTTTAGACCGATGATGAGTTTTCTTAACCAGTGATTCATGAATCTTGTAAAACCGATGCTAATGACCACATATTTGTTGCAAGCAGTGAGATTCTAAGAGTGAACCACGAAATTTGCTTTTAAGTTTGCTATATGAAATGATTACCCACCGAACCGCCTGCGTGTAAGTTGAATTCCACAGTTCGTACGTCTAGATAATGGACAGTTAAACCAACCATATTTTTGAAACGAGAATAGTGTTTTACAATTTTCCACACTTTAAATGGTTTGAAGATTCCTATCGGATTATTATAATGTGAACTGATTGACGACTTAGCGTTTTCAAGACATTTCTGTCAGATTTTCTTATGGCCAAGCAATAAACAAGTAAATGTTGATTACATGAAGGAGAGGAAGAAGCCAACAATATGTCAGTCACCATGCCACGGCGACCGATTGTTATTACCTCAAGCAGAAACCGACTGAACGTTGCTCTATGCCGTTGTTATGGTATTGGGAAAAGCAGCTTATCAGTTGAGTCACTTCTGGTAAGGAAACCATAGCAGATTCAGAAGAAACGTGGAATATGGAATTAGATAGAGCAGTACGCCAACGGTAAGCATGAACAACATCCTTCTTTCAAGGGTGTTCAAGCAGCATATTTGTTTATTTGCTGCCCCATCACAACATTAAACAGCATTTTTCAATGCATTTGAATTTCTTTCTCTCCGGTTGATTGGTGGATGTTTGCACGACACCCTAGTAGAAAAGGATTCGTGAATGCACAAATTATCTTAGTCAAAAACAGTGTAAGCTTAGGAGGTGACATAAAGCAAATACGTATGTGACCTATAAGGTGGCTTGCCTGTAGCAACCAAAACAGAATTAGTAACAACTCAAATTTATAGCAACGCTTCAAATTTTAGACGCAAAAATGTATCCTATACATACTAGGTCTATTATTTAATGTATCCTGTAGATACTAGGTCTATTATTTAACTCTTTTTTTGTAGGCCTCATATAGTGTCGTTTACACAGCTTCTCCACCTCAGAGAATGTTATTTCCCAAGTGTATTCGTAACGCGCGTTCCTCAACTTGTAAGTAAAATGCCGCCACCTTCGACAGACAGACTACATAAAGGAACATTGCTGTTGACGAAAAACGCTCAGGAAAGAGGAATAACTTTCATATAAGGCAACTTGGATAACTTCTTCCTCAGATTCGTACGTGGAAACATGCCTTGAAAAAGTGATACGATTCGGTGATGAGGCAGTAAGGTTAGGGCTGTAGGTTTGAACCAAATCCAGCCTGTTTCAATATTAGTAGTAGAGGAGCACAGTTAACAGTTTTCCCAAAGCATTCCGGTAGAGTAAAAACGGGTCTGTTTGGCTGATGCGGTAGAGTATTCTACAGCATCATCATCATCATCATCATAACAGCCATGAGCCTGACCAAAAGGTACTGTGGCTCGGGCC
>JTDE01001254.1:123473-153382 GCA_014338405.1 Paragonimus skrjabini miyazakii
TGACCACGTTGTTGCTTGACCACCACGCGGTTTTACCCAACTGTTGTTGGCCTCAGCGTACAATGCCCGGTACGGTAAACGATAGGTGACATACGGAGTACGTGACCCAACCATCGCAAGCTGTGTACCGTGATTAATTGACCTATTCTACAGCCTTCTGTGTAGATTTGGAAAATGAAGGTGGTAAAAATGGTGCTTTTCCATGAAGTAAGCAAGTAGTTGGTTGGACCCGACATACTCCGATTAGGCCTGTATCAACTCATTTATATGAAGATCTGCTTTGGTAGCATCCTGTCTGAAACAAGTACGAGCACATAAGAATTTGTGATATACGACTTATTTGCAATACGAACTGAAGGCTGTTCAGCTTGAAAACAGAAAAAAACAAATCAGGCCTCACAAACTTTTGGTTGGTTTTTAAGAACTTGAATCAAGCGGATAGTATTCAGCAAACTATAATTTTCATTCTGTTATTGCTTAGCTTGAACCTGGACTAAGGTGAATTGGTGGTTATAGTAGTGAATTAGCGGTCCACATAATCCCAATCTGATTAATCATTTGGCCTGCCTGGGATTGAACACTTTGAGAGAATCCCAGTATGTGTGTGATCATATCAACACGCAGCTGTACGTGATTGACCTCTCTGACCAGTCTTCTGTTTTATCTCCATACTTTTGTTTAAATCTGTTGTAACCATTGTTATAGCTTACTGTGATGCATGATTTTCATTCATCGTTGGATAAACGCATTAGCGTCATAATAAGTTCAGAGTGGGTCTCCCGATTGTATGCTTCTTTTAAAGAGTACAAACTACAGAGGTTTAACTAGCACAGTTTCAGGGTGTATACGTCTTCACAGTAAGCGCGTGTTCCTTCTGTCATTTTAAACAAAATGAGGTTCTGCCACTATGCGTTACGCTCGCATTTGCCTGGCGCCTGCAAATTAAAACACCCTCCAGCATATAATAAGAAATACATTCAAAAAAATAACTGTGTTCATGTTCCCCGGAGGATATTCCTGTCGAAGTGGGTACCGCACAGTGATTGTCGTTGAAATTTATCAGGATCTTGGACGAAAGATCACTCACTTCAGGTTAACACCGCGAGTAACATGCACTGAATATGCCTGTACACATGAGTAGGCTCTAAAATTAGAAAGACACAAGGCAAATTACGATGCGAATTACTCACTCCATCATGTTCTGCTGCTCCCGATTGGGCTGCGCAACACGTACGGTGATTTGTGGGGACCGACTTGACAGGATATTTTGAACTTTCGAAAGGAATGCACCTAGATAAAATGCAGAAAGATTGTTAACACTTGCATGCTCCAAATACATAGATGGAGGTTTTATCATCAACAAAGCGATTTCATCCATAAATGATGAAAAGACAACATAACAATCATTTTCAACCGTTAACTTTTAATATGCAAGACTTTGAAAATTCCATACTAGTCACTTCTTTTGTAAATTTGAATCCACGCTTGTATTCGCTTCCTGTAGTAAACAATTTGGACTGCGATGTTTTGCTTATCTGTTTTCTATTGTATACGATTTCAAACGAATACTAATCGAAAGGTCTTATCTTAAATCGTGGGTCAGACATGTGACAATCAACCTGCTCACTTGCTGTCCGAGACAGGTAACATCTTTCAGCTTGTAGGTTTAAACACACTCATAGATCTCGCGGGACCGAATGACGAAAATTTTAAAACATGTTTCTTAAAAACAAGTCCGGCGACAGTTTCTGCATAAGCAAAAACTGGAGTGCTTGTCATGGGACTTGAGGAAATTCCGAATCACTCGAAAATGCGTAGTAGAAAGTTTTTGTTCACTGTTCGCGTTCATTTAGCGTTTTGCTTTCTTTGTTTACGTTGACCTTTTTTACTGATAATAGCAAAACTAGTCGTGGTGATTGCAAAAGCAGAGCCTAACTTTAGATCAATATCGTCATTTACGGCATAAACCGTCAAACTACACAGTTCCTTTTGCGGGTGCTGAATAAAAATGCACCGTAAGGTGTTTGGCATCAAAAAGTTCTCTGAAAACAAAGGCAAATGATGTAGACACTTGGCTAAACTTTTGTGTGAAGAATCAATAATTTTAATGAAGCACCGTCACATTCGGCTATCTTATGTAAAACAATCTGCGCTGCTTTTACACTAGTCATACAATTATACAATAACCATATATGTTGTGCACACGAAAGTGTACAGAAAATTCTACCCCCTTAGTATGCTGTCTATTTCCAACATGTTTACTGACTGTCGGGCAATCTTCCTTGAAGGTCACGGGTTTGTTTTTAATGGTCTGTCGAGATGAATGCAGTAATTCATCAGAACTCAGTTGTAATAGGAGATGTTGGACTGAATGAACAAACCACAGATATGAAATCTACTGTGAAAATAGATTAAAAAGGCTTGATAAATTGCTTTGGCAAGTGTCGGTGTACGCAAACCGCAAATGGACGCTAAATACTTGATATTCAAGCCCTTTTAAGCAGAATGACCCTGTTACACTTTCCACATTTCTCCCAGTTTTTGAACCGGCAACGTCGAGTGCACCGAGCCCCCTTATTGCTTCCACACTTACCTTCCTTCTTTGAGTCTTCGGTGTTCACCACTTGTTCGTACGGTGTGCCAGGTTGTAGCTGATAGTCGGAAGTTCTGATCAGCGGAAAAGTGTTAATCAAACGGCTGGCAAAAAACAGTGTTACTTGTTAACTATAGCCACACCACTTTCAGTGAACAACGGCAAACTAATCCAACCAACACTCAGTTCCACAGGAGGTGCATCAACCTGAATGGTGGGGGGGAGGAAACATTAAAATTTTAATCTACTTTATCTACAAAAACTAGGCTATTTTATCATGAAGTACAATCTGACAAAAAATTTTTCGTTTTCACTCTCAGTCTTAATCATCATTCGACCTCATCGTTAAACAAATAATGTTCAACAAACACAGTGGACCAATCAGAAGACCGCATAATTCGTTCAATATAGTCCTATCATATCGACTTTACACTCTGCGTACATTTGCTTCTTTTGTGCGGTGGACAAATCCTGAAGCTAATTTGGTCGAGCTGATCAGAATTTGGGGCACAGATCATAAAAATGCATCAGCTGTCTGCATTCTAAAGCATGTTGGCACCCAGGTTATAATGTCTAACGAGATAACCACTAGCTTTAGTCCCTTTTGAGGCGGCAATTTTGGTAGATTGATTTAAGATTGAACCAACCATGTCAATAGCATTTGTTCAACCGCAGCATGAAATGCAAGGTACTCTGGGATGGAGCTCTAATTAATTCCTCCTACTCCGAAGAAAGCATTTCGTCCGGTGTCCCACTTTTTCATAAGCTCCATCCAAATGAACGGTCTCTTGGAAGTATTCTCAGGCGATGGGGACAATAACTTACTTTGCTCCTAAAAATCTGTAGTCAAGAATGTGCATCAGCGGGCTGTTCAAACTAACAAACCCTTCTGGTCTTTGCAAATAAGTCCATGATAGGTGTTCTGGCTAACGTGGTATAACTTGTGCCTTGAAGGTTTCACCAACTCATAAAGCTTCACAAACCGTATATCCTCCTAAACGTATGAGAACTGTATTTTTGAGACGGTGTCGGCTGTCGGCTAGAACACTGTCTGGATCGTTATTCTTCAACAACTGCTTGAAAACCAATTTGCATAAATGAACCTAGCCATTGGCATTCTGCCTGACACTTGTTCCGCCTTCGATTTGGCAAAACAAGTGAAAAAAATGCGAAATCGTAATAATAAAAACGCACTGGACTCTCTTCTTGTGAAACCAGCGGAACACTTGTCCTGCAAACAAGACCTCAATTCGCTCGCTAATTCAAGCGAATCAAGACTACAAGATTATCCACTATCTGGTTTTCTGTTTTGTCATCAAAACTGGTTCAAGATCTCCGTAGACAGTGATTATTGCATGTGAGGGGGTTATTTCTCTGAATTTGCATGCCAAATCATGAGTGTTTATGCAACTCAAGTAATCTACCATACTTCCTGTCGGTCCTTTGTCATATTTTGATGTCAGCTGAAATTGCTTTTATAGCCAGATGGACGTTCGTCCCCTTACGATACAGTGGTCTACCTGAGTATATTACTGCTTTTTATAACGATGAACATGATGATAAAGATGAAGATGTCCGTAGTATCCATATTTTCTATCGGACCTGTATCGACTGTTATACAGACAGAGAGTTTATATGGGGTACAATGTATCATATGGAGACGGAGTTTCTTGACGTGGCATGCTTGTAAACATCACAGTACAATAGGTGATTGCCAGATTGCCAAGTCGCTGTTTCTTCCATTAAGTGTGTAGGTCTGAGTCTTGAAAACTTTCATAGTACCGGCCAACGAATGAGCTGTATGCCTGTGTAACAGAGGCCAAGGCATCCTAAATGAAACATTTCAAAAAACCTCTGTCGCCGTAAACGTGTGACATCACACCCGTCTGTTCTTCGAAACTTAACAGTGTACGAAGTGAGCCTATATGGTTTTGATGTGTTTTTTTTTTCAAACTAAAAAACGCTGTTGCCTATTCACTACTGTTTATGAAGTAACGTGGTTTGTGTTGTGGAGTAATAACAGGTGTGACTGGTAATAGAATACATTCAAAGTTCAACCATATCTTTAATTTTGGCATTCTTCTATTTTCTGAGAATGTCGCCTAAATGATATTAAAAAGCTATGCGATGTTGGTCTGCCAACATTTCATCAGTAATTTGCAATACAATGAGCAATGATAAGTAATCAGTAGTATCTAGTATTTGTTTACTATTTACCTGTTTATTTGGTATTTGACGGAATACAACCAGAACACAGTGGAATTCACCCCTATTATAATTTCCTCAGAAGGAGTCTCTTTGTTGATATGTTGGTTCTCGTGGTCTCTGGAGTGTTTGTGGCCAGTGATTTCACCTGATTTTCATGGTTAGAATTGTGAGGTTAATCATGTTAATTTCGGTTTTTTCAGCGAAGTGTTCACCACTGTAGATCAAGTTCACCCCTTGGGCGAGGGCCATCGTTAATCGCAAAATCAGTGACTTGAGACTTTTGGTGGGGTGGCGGCTAATTGGGTCCAGTGGCATGAAGACTTTTGCGCCTGGGCAGATTTGTCTATGAAGTAAGTGCACTTAGTTATGCTACACAGTGAAAGTCGTTAGACAGCTGTTCTGTTGATGGTGCCGTACTCTCACTTATGGCTGTTATTTGTTTGCAAGGTGTAGGCAACTTGATTTAAAAGGTTTTTGGTATATTAAGAGTTGTTTTGTGGTAATCAGCTGTCTTCCTTTCTCTTTCACTTTATCTCTTGTTTAGGGCATGTATTCTTCATGTGTCTGCGGTTGTTAAGCTTCTATGAAAACCATTGATACATTGCTGCCTCCGATTCTGACGATGACGGTGATGATGAATCCATATTACGCCTTCCCTCTTATGTATAAAGGTTCATTTCTGAAGACATTTGGTAGCTTCACGATGAAGGAGGGCATTAATGGTATGAGATCAGGAAGATTGTAGAGAAAACAAAAAACCAAGGACAAAATGTTAGACGCGAACATGTGTTTCGTTGAAACCAACCTGCAGTAAGTGAGCTTATCCTCGTTGTTTCATAACAGGAAGGGATATGATATCTATCTGTTTGCGGGACAAATGTGAAAGATTTCTCGCCAGTGAACTTAATTTATGTCTTCAGTATGAGATAGATGAGAAATATGAGATTACTTAGGTAAAAAATTCCATGAGACAGCAGTGAAGAATTTTGCAATCGCTTGGGAGCAAATTAGATCTTGTTATCAAAATGTTACAGAACTGCGCGAAGTGTTTTAAGCTGGTGACCATAAACCGTGAAGAAGCGCTCACCAGTCAGGACACAATTTCGCAGATTCCTAGTCATCTTAAGAGAATAGCATTAAGAAATGCACAAAGACTTTCGAGATCGAATACCAATAGAGAGAAGAGGGCATGTGTAAATACCAATAATGTGATGGACAGGATATAGGGTTGGTTGGTTTACGGTATCAAATTATTCGACGAAATAAAAAAACAACCATTGAGTGAATGATTAATATACGAACAGCATTTCGCCAAGAAATATTACTTATCAATTCACATAAACATGTGTCCACTCTCGAAACAGTACCCATAAGACCTAACGGTTTACTCCAAGTTCTCAGTTATATTTTCCCACAACAGTTATATAAAAAAATACCAAGGGATCTATTTTGCAGAGGTTGTCTTACAATCGATTCCAAACATCATCATCTTCATCATCATAGACAGCAATACATCAGTGGTTCACATTGATGCTTAATTGCCACACAACTACGAAGAAGAAAAAGCAAACCCTGTATAAGAAGACAGAAGGGAAAAAAAGAGAAAGGGGAGGGGACCTGACCACTAAACTAGCTACGTCTATATTCAAACATACAGCATCGAGGCGCCTACACCTTGCAAACAAACAACCGAGCTGTAAGTGAGAGTAAGGCGTCATCAGTAAAATAGCTTCCAAACGGGCTGTTTTGGAGTTGTATGCTTGAGTCTGACCAAGAAATTTTCGCCAGAAATTGAGCTTTATCCCTGTCTAATTTTTCTTACCCAAACTAAGTGTTTTTCATTTCCGGCTTCATGGTAACTGACAACATTGGTATACTATTTCTGATGGAACTGACGGTGACGATCAGGTGAAAGATGGAATATCGGTGAGGATGACAATAATAACTGTGTAATGACATGATAAGAAAGATGACGACAATGGTAATGACCATGTTGCGTGAAATCAGCTGTATATGTAATCAACCGTACTAATTTACAGTTACACACTTCTTTACCCGGGAACTGCTTAATTCTCACATATTCCAATTGTGCCAACCGACAATCTCGATGTAAGTCAAAATCAGCGCCTCAGTAAACCTAATAGTGTACCCTATCGACACATTCGGAGGCAGACCGTATTTCTCGCACACAAAATCTATGGTAATTATTCTCTGAGTACGCATTTCAGCTAAACGGCGCATGAAAGTACGAGACAATGCAATACAACCCTAGACCGAGAGATTGCTTACCTGTGTAGCCGCAGATATCCCAATCTCGATAAGAATACCCACATTTAGATCCGCTTTATTGTATCGGATAAATAGTTCCGAAGAGATTCCGTTTGGTTTGGATGCCTTGTGCAAATTCTGTGAGTGATACGATCGATAAGAAAACGACGAGCAATCAACCAGGTTAGAACATTTCGAATTGAGTTATCGTTCAACTAGATCATAAGATAAAATAATTTCACAGCTTTCAACCGCACTACGTACATGAATAAATGTGAACCGAGAGGATTTCACGAATAAACTAAGCATTGCAACATGTCTTCATCTCAATACCACTACGTAGGTTTCATCATGACGCCATGAGACAAAGTGCAAGAAACAAGAAGTGACTGTTCACGAGTGACAATAAAGGCTAATGCTAGACTGCGCACACACTAATTAGTTAGGCCCAGTTCGGACGTTGACTAGATCAGATCACACGGTCAGGGTTGAATGTTTTTGTGTGGTTTGATTGAGTTCGCTATTGACAACTCGATTGCAACTCGAAAACATTCACGTTACTGAGCTCGATTAGCCGTCATCTCATCTAAGGTCTCCAACAACCGACGGTATAAGTCGCCAGGGCCCCAACCAGGGAAAAGAACCTGACCAACAATGTATGAACCTTTTCAAGGACGACTAACTTTCACTACAACAAGTCATCCTCTGTCCACTTTGCACCTTGCGGAAGTCAGATAAAGCATTGTCAAAGAGTACACGTATAGCGTCTGAACAGTCAACTCATAAACAAACAAGATCAATAACATATGTTACGTGACGAGGTTCTGACTGGTCTTGGAATGTTTCTGCACGCGCTGACAACCAGAGGCAACAGTCTGGTCAATCAAGTTGACTTAACCAGTAACTGACTAGTAGAAATGATCGACCTGTTTCAGCCCAATGAACTTGCCGATCCGAATGATGAAAAAACACAAATAATAAGCTGCACGTAGACTAGTAGTGCAGAAAGCACACCAATAAACCGAAGCGGCTAATTTGAAAATTGCAGAAAATTAACAAGTATGTGGTCCACATGACTTGCGCCGTGCCATCAGTGGTAGAAAAAAATCTAAGATAATTTGTCCCAGTCGTCTGATTTTCTTACTCCTATGAAGCGGAAACGATATAGGCAAATAAGTTGAAACATAATTCAGATGAGAAGCATGCAGAGTGACAGAAGCTAACGTCGCTTCTCTCTGACCAGTCTGGATAAAACAAATGACTACCGATAGGCGGTAAGGGATCTGACTACTATACATAAAACATCCCTCACAGTTGAGGGCAAGTTTCCTAGTACAATTTTTACCAGTTCTTTTCTGAATGAAGCATTAAATTGAAGTTTCACTCGTTAGTATTACGCATCTTTGCCAAAAGTCTCATACTACTTACCGATAATCAACGTACCTCTCAACAAGTTTAATGAATTCCGTGATTCTAACTTGAAAAAGTCCCAGTAGTGGAGTCATCAGTTTGAGTTAACGGGGCAGTTACTATGTCCCTTACTAGTTAGTCGAAGAACCTCAGAACAACCCAAAAGCCATTGTGGCCGTGCACTTGCACACGATATGTGAGGTCAGTGGCACAGAGGTGAATATCGTTCCTTCGTAAAAGCGTGGTTGGTGCTAAACTCTCGGCAACAGGAAGGTCATGAACTACTAACGAGCCCTATCACGAACGAAGCTCGGGCCTACTATTTCACTTCGAAAGTGGTCGCCTAAAAATTGCATGGGAATATGAAAGCAGCGATAAACTGTGCTCAATTTCAATAAAACTGATACTGGTGAAACAGCCGTTATAGCCACCACAAACGTTTTAAGTGCTCGACTGAGGACGGTTTGATAGAACGAATTTTTTTAAATGAACCCACTCGATCAAAACAACAGCCGTAATTTTGGAGTTCTCCTGTTAATCAACATGTGAACCCGTTGATCAAACATTATGTGCACGCTCCAGCGAAACCTTCAGAGAGTATGACAGACGTTACTCAAGTTCTACTCAAGGTGAATTACCCAACGGGAATTCATGAAATAAGTCCTGATCGATCAATCCAGTCAATTATCGAGATTGGCTGTCGGATAACCTTCTTGCTTTTTGTCCTGGATATTCACCGAACGACTGCAGGTTTCCGGCATTTTAATCTGTAGTAAGTGAACTTTTCAGTCAACTTTTCAGTCAGTCCTTCACAGTGGCAATAACAACTACTGTAAGCGGTCAGGCCAAACTGGTCACATTATGGAGTCCATGTGAAATACTTACTTAATTATGGAACAACCTTTTAAGCTGACATGGACAAAGATACAATAACAGTCTCTCGCTATTCCGACCTCAGATCAGCTGTTCTTCTAACTCAAGGTGTGGTTAGAATTTGAGTTATGCAATATGTAAGAATATGTGATAAAGTATACTGAGCTGTAAAAATGCCCTACCAGTGTTTCAGTTAAGGCATTCATTTTATTTAACAAAACTGTTTAGGAATCCATAATGAGGTAAGTCAACTCACAATACGCTTATCAACATTAGACAGAAGGTAGTATGGTGTATTTCAAATCTATTTTGGTGAAACCCTTCCAGCATACGAGTTTCTCCAACGAATTTTTGATGCACATTTGTTTTAGGCAATGTGCAACAATATGACCTTGGACGCAAGTAGTGTAGATTTGAACTGCACTTTCCTTACCTCACCCAGTTCGTAATGCGCATCTGCTCAAACCATGAGAGTGAATGAAGTGCTTTCTTATTATGTCTGCTTTCAAAACTCTAAATCGGCTGGTGGAGAAGTTGCTTCTCAGAACTGTTCGAAAGACCCAACTTCTGACCTGTTAACTTTCTCATTTCAGAAAACACTTAAACTGCATATCTTAAATTTGGTTACCATCCTTGTTACAGACGCATTCTCATTGTTGCAGACAGTCAATGTACTTTTGTCCTAATGCCTACTTATTTGTCTTACCAGCCGTTGATGGTCTGGTTATAACACTCCTACATGATCCAATCGTTTATGTTTTAAAAATTATATGAATCTTCTGTTCCACGTCATGCAACCGTTCTTATCTTAAGTATTGGCGGTCGTTAGGAGTTGGTTCCACAGGCGAGACCCTTGCACGATTTTGAGGATTATGCCAACTGAATGATTCCTTGTGCTTTGGCGATGACTATAACAATGATGGGCGTGGCTTTATTAGTTGAACCGGTTATGACAATTAAAAAAATATGTCGAAGTGAATTTGGTGGAATTAGTTCTTCAGCAGCAAAACAATAACGTGAGAAGGGCTTGACGAAAAATTGATCCAACGTGTACCGGGATCACTTTCAGAACAGTGAACACATACCGCCTGAGTAATTATTGGCTTCATCTGATATACCCTTTTCGCTAGTTGCTACCACCTTAAGAAAAAAAGACGGTCAGATTCCACTTTGAAGTCAATGAGATCAAAACAGAGCATCACAAACATAAATTTAGATGGTTAATCCATGTGCACAAGACGCCAGCAAGTTGTCTACCACACCAAGAACTCGTTGTTTACGCCTCAGTTGGGTGGTGTATAGGGTAGAGTGAACAGGTGATGCCGGTGTCTAGCGGAATAAACTCGTTCACCTATGGGTACCGGGATGGGTCCTGACGATTCACACAGTTGATGGCTGGGAACCTTGGGTGAGAGGACAGTTAATGAGGTTCATTGGCGTGAAAGTTTTCTTTGTTTGGTGAGGTTGTCTGTGAAGTAAGTGAACTTAATGACGCGAGGCAGTGAAAACAGTAAGGAAAATGTATGGTTGATAACACCCTCATTTTAGTTATGACTGAGTTGTTCGTTTGCAGGGTATAGGCATCTCAGTTTTGATTTGCGAGGGTAGACAGTTATTTTACCAGCTAAACCCTTCCCGCTGCATTTTTTTTTGGTTGGGGCTTGCTCTTCCGTCGTGATTTTATGGCAGTTAAACATCCGCGCAAATCACTGATGTATTGCTGTCTGTGATTGTGACACGAGCATTTAAGCATTGTTCAAGTACACGCCTTGTTTCAGTTGCAATGGAAAGCTGGTGATAACATAGCTGTCTCAACTTAGCATTGTATTATTTCTGGTGTTACTAATTTTCTGAAGCATCTTGATCTGACTGTTCAAGCCTAAAGGTTTGTCTTACATTTTTATCTACTTCAAACGCATAAGTAGTGTGATCACACAACGCAATTCATAATTAGCGTTGATGCGTAACATTCAAAACAGAGACGACAGGAAAATTAGATCCGACACGGTTACTGTCTCACTATGCTTCGGTCTCGGGACTGAATGCTAATAGTTTTAATTTATAAAACCGACGACTAAATCAAGAAATGACTGGGTGTGTTCAGCAGTAGATTTAGCAAAATGATGTGCTTTCAATTTCTAACACAGATTTCATTTTGGCTTTAGCACGTGACGATTGTATTCATCGACAACATCGCTACACAGTAAGTTTCAACTTTGACTGTGTCACTGCTTTGAGTCCTCTCTTTTTTCCTGACAGGCTTCTTGAACAGAAATGTATTGATGAAAGTAATAATGATCTTTTGCTCTTTTGATCTATGATACTCATTACGGTACGTTGTTAATATTCATGGACTTACGTGTGGTGCCACTGTCCAAGATTTCTTATCTCGGGTCGTAGTTTTCATCGGAATCGTACAAATGTTGCTGATCGGCTGAAAACATGCCTCATGACTGTCCATCTTGCATGGTTACTCACCTTGAATCCATTGAATAAGCATATACGACACACACGTCCCTTGATATGAAAATCTGATCGCCTAAATATGACTGACATTGTTCAACTCACCAGTTCGATTTTCAAATGAGGGCATTTGCGAGCATTTCAGTATGGTAACAACCTTTTGAAATCTGGCAGGTCGACGGGCAGCCTGATTTAAATGAATGCAATGTCATGATTGTACAACACTCCATAAGCGATATTTTCCACTAATCATTCACTAATAACATAATAATGGGAGGAGAAGAAAACGATTATGCCACACTTGTTGTCAAACAAAGTAAACTGAAAGTGACTGGACATTCTTGCTTGAAAGGCGAGAATCGAAAGTAAATGCGGTTTACCTAGCTTCTTATCTATTTTACTTTCATAGGCTTTTGTTTGTTTTACTACTCTCAAACCGAAAGCTAATAAACTGTCGCAAAACAATGAAATTTCGCTTCATATGGAAAATATGTTTAAAAATTTTGGCACTATTGAAAGGAACTGCAATCTACCATCACCGATTCCTTCTTAACTGTTCTTTTTGAGTGAAACATCAGCCGCAATCAGTCACAGGCGGAGACAGTAGTGAGTAAATTCTAACTATGTACATTAACCGATGTTCTAGTGATCACTTTGTTCCATTCAAATGTTCCTAACAATCAGTGAACATTCGGTTCTTCGTAATATTTCAAACGTTCACATCAGCTTGGATTGAGTAATGCAGGAGAATTGAGTTTTTGGCAAGAAATGATTTAGATGAAATGGTTTAGATAAGGTCTCCAATCAGATATTACAAACGTTAATCCTATCCGGTTTTACACTTGTCATCAAAGGTATTCACCAGATTTATTGGTTCATCAGGTGAAGCATATTCTATAAAATGGTAAAATTCAGAAGGAGGAAATTGAAGTATGAACTGTAAAGGTCATTTCTGCATTACGATTTCCAAACGAACAGTAAGATATTGGTTAAGGTGGAGTAAACTGGGTCATTGTCAATAATACCCGCATGCTCAACTGTGGACCAACAATGATGCCGATTCATTCAAAACGATTCTGAAATGCAACAAAGTAGATTCTGAATTGGATTAGCGAGCAATACAGCTATAGCGTACAGCATCTTTTACAATAACTTAATCAGAACGACGTTGTTACATGGTAATCTATTGCCAAGTGTTATATTGTTTGGATACACTGGACCATCAGTTAGTTTATTTGGGTGAACAATTTGAGCTTCGTAGACTTAATTGTTAGCCAACTTTGTCATATACTTGGTTGTCACATCAATAAAAAAACCAGGACGATAAGGGTCTGAGAGTCACTAAGCAATCTCAATTTATGAAAGAAACAACACTGGTATTATAGGGAAGTACGTTATTTACATTGACGTTTGTTACAGAATAGCAGTGGTGTTGCTGTTCGAGTGGCTAACCCGTTACTGCTTTCCATACTCCTTGTTTCAAGTAATTTGACTGTGTAGATCCGGCACACATTCAAACAGTTCTTTTCAGTCACCACCTCTTGCAAATAAACTGCGTGTAGTAGCTGAGTTTTGTAATGTTTAACTGGTACTGGTTGATTTTAATTGCGCCAGCAACGTCTTGTGGATGAGCTATTATTGGCAGCATTTCCTCTAATGAAAAAATTACACCAGTCAAAGTTCATTACATTTTTATACAGTAACAGCTAGACTACAGACCATAATGTGTCGGGTGAGCCGAACGGATAGAAAGTTTGATAAATCTGAATATGAAAAGTTAGCTAGGCTTAAAAAGGTATCTACCCCTTTGATGAATATCACCCAAACTAGCCGCTTACAAAACTCTCTCTCATTTCCTCTCGTGAGCCAGTCAAAAATGGCCGGCCATTTTCAGACCATGAGAAAGTGAAGTATGAAAAGTCAAGAAAAGAACTCATATACATTATTACACTCCAAATGACCGCAACCTGTTGGTCTAATTGATGAACTTTTGGACTATCTTTCTCACACTTGTAGGCTGTGAATCCTACTTGCCTGCTTGAATTACATCAATGAGGCTTTAACAGGTCAAAGCACCTGCTGATCATTTCACCCTTGGTTATTGGACTAACTGCGTGCAGTGTCCAGGTATCTCCTAACTGTGTCCTTCCCTTTGTTGACATTGCTAGTAAAAACGAAATCGCAATAGACCTCCTGGGGCGGACTAACAAGGCTTCTAATAACAGGGTTTTGGTTCATTCGTTTCAGAGTCATGAAGAAAAATTCGACAGGAGAGTTCTGGTATTCCAACCTAACATCAGTTACAAGCATTTTACTAGAACTGCCATACCGAACTTACGTAACTGAATTTCTCCATAGAACAACCGATTTTAGTAAGGGGAACAATTCCATTTCTACTCGGCATCATGAAATTCAACTATATGTGCTTGATTTGTGAATTAAAAGTACCGAAATGAAAACATCTTTAATATACTGACCGTCCTGCTGCTGTCAACAGTTAATCACAGTGACTGATCGTTTCAATGTTATGCTTGATGAAACCTTGAATAACTTGAAGTTTAAAAAATGGAACTTTTGATGACTTCAAATCAGTTATAGTAATCATTTACATATAAGCTGCACGAGCACATTACACATTTCAGTTTGAAAAACTGACTGTCAGTTTGTTTAGAGAAGTCGCTGAAATGTAATGCTCCTCGTACGGCTAAACTGTAGCGCCGTCTACTCAAAGGTTGAACACTGTGTAAGTTAGTTAAAGTACTATGTTTAACAGAATTGACTTGTCAAATTTTCTTCTATCGTCAAGAAGTGATCGCTTTTTGAGGGATTAGGTCAACTACTGCCACTACTTGTCAGTTACGATCAGGCTATTCATACGTAATCTTGGTTGTGGATGCTATACAAACAAGTGCTTGCTACGCTACTACATTTTGCAAAATTTGCCGGATAGTTGTAAAAGCTAGTGTGTTCACTCGAAAATCTTCTCCCGGAAAGTGTAAATGGTTTCACAAGGCCTCGCGGTTTAATTTAGGAAGACGAGAGAGGTGGATCTGCCAGACACAAATCAACTACACTATGTTGCCAGTATACTTTAGAATTTAGGTGCACGTATTGACTGATGTTACTTGTACGACGCTGTCAGTTCTACGTTGGATCAGTACACCCAGAAACGGCAGACAAGAATCCTTTTATAACCCCATCGTAAGTCGTAGATTCTCGTGATTGCGATTCAATTATTGCATTAGCTTATCGATCTGATATTTGCTGTCAGCGATCACGGTATTGTTGTCCATATACTTTCCATAACCCGCGCTCGCAGCGATATGTTGATCCGGCTTACTTTCTGTACGGTCAATGGAAACGACTATGAGGATTGAACCTAGAGGACTTCCCATAGCCACCCCATTGGTGTGTGTGTGAAGCTTTTCCCTTGAAACTGGAAGTGAAAACCCGATGTGCACAGGTATAACAGATGCTGAACCAAAAGCTGCATTCATTCGATTTCCTGTCAAGGGTAGCGGTCTGTCTACTCTTGAAAGGTCGAGTAATTTCCACCATTAAACAAGCTGTCTACACGGCCAAATCAGTTCTCAGTTTTGACTCCACTAGATCGCCAACACCCGCCATCAAAGACTGTCTACCTCTCCCCTCATCTCGCACTGTGTATAGCAATATTCGTGTAGGTGAAGTTCCACCCATATAGGAGTGACGAACAGGCAGATGCAAGTCATGGTGGCAGAGCACTGGTCTGAGCGTGTGTGCAGCCGCGTCAACCGACACAGTGGAAATTTTGCGGAGGAGCCTAAAGATCATCCAAACAAGACACCGGCTTCATTCATCGCACGTCACGTACTCGAGACAAATCACGCTACTAACAACCCGTCGGCATTGGAACCGGAATAAACGCTTAATCTACTTTGCCGGGGTGACTGCTATTAAATGATCGAAGCAAAAGGTACTACTTATCAAATTAGCGCTACCTTGGTAGTGTTCGTGGAATTTTCCATACCTGGACAGGACATTCTCTGACTTTATGCACAGTTTGTAATTTTCCTCTCTGTAGTATGTACCTGATAAGGTAGAGCAAAATCAGCTCGAACAACGATCGCACAGTGTACCACTACCCTCTTATCTTTTCAAGCTGATTTTTTTGGAAAGTTTGCTTCAGTTATTTAAAAGACTTACCCTACGTTCAGTTTCATCATAGACTAGATCTGCAAGCATCAGACGAGAGGCTGCCAATTTTGGGCTCAGTCCGGTGGTGTAATTATATTCAGAATGATCTGCAGAGTTGAACAAGGTATTGATTATGATGGAAAGTTTTTGAATCTTCAAAAAATCTTGAAAGCATCGTAAACAAGTAGCAAGTATTGCGGGCTACGGAAAATACTTGAATGGGGAATTTTTTTCATTGATATCTGTGTGTGTACAGCAGTTTGAATTGTAACAAAAAAGATATGCTCTCAAGTTAACATTTCTAACTGGACCATCGTAATCTGTTTCGAATGTCTATCGTTATATATTCCGAGATAAATGGAATGTGTTAAAATCAACACTGGATAAAGAAAACGGACTGCAATTGTGTGTTTGAAGTGGCTTAAGCTGACCTTATTGCTTTCTCTAACATCAAATAAATGTGCTCATGACTTACCCATGGAAGCCAGAGTGCTTAGACGAACACAGGTCGGCAGTGTTCCAAACGATGAGAGAACTTTAGTTGCACTCTGCGTCACAGATTTTAAAAAAAACACAGATAAAACGGAATTGCTTCATTGTCATTGTGTACCATTTGTGAGAAATAAAACCATATGCTTATAAAACAGGTTTTTATCGGCTCTACAAGCTGGAATAGGAAGTTGTTATTACTCGTATAGCTTCTCGTTCCTGCACAAACACCGAATTTTTGTGGACTGTTCTGCTGAATTCCTAACTGTTCTTTGTTGTACGAACAGAGTGAAATTCGGTTTAGAACAAGGCAAACGAAATGCCACCCGGAAGATAATCACTTATGTCTATAGCATGATTTTTAGTGAATCCTAGCCTTCGAAATATTTATTGCATGAACCAGCACTAATTAGGTTAGGAACCTATCCACTCTATTCGTTAGTCTGAGAGACACGCGGTTATTTCAAATTACAATGATATGCGCCAATATTTCACATTGAATTTTGATTTTCAGATTAAAACCCGATCCGTTTCACTTTTCGGCAGTCAACCCGATAACAGTATTTTGATAGGCAATTTCTGAGGGCTGTGCTAGAAAGAAAATAATCGTTAATGCATTCACGTGGTCGTTGATGTCTAAGGCGACCTGTTAACAGAGCTAAAGAAGTCAGACATAAATTCTTCATGTCGATTGGTCTTACTTTTGCTTACAGCTGGATTGTTTGTGTTTGCAAGGTTTAGGCACCCTGATGTTGAATGTTTGAATATAGACGTAGCCATATTTATTTTTAGTAGTCAAGTCCCTCCCCGTCCCCTTCTTTTTTCCCTTCCCTCTTCCTGTACGGGGTTTATTTTTTCTGCTTCATGATTATGTGACAATCAGGCGTCAATGTGAACTACTGATGTGTTTTTGTCTATCCTGATGAGAATGGTTGGTCTGGAAATCTTCTCCGAAAGAATTTCGCTATTTTGAAGCCCGAGTTTATATTTGAAAACAATTAGTCCTGGCTGGGGACTCATCAAGAGGTGTCATATCGCGATACAAAGATGTCAGCTTAGAGAACAGATTAAAGTATAACTGACTGTATTGCAAAAACAGTTGTATTGCTGAATAAGACGCACAATTTATGTATATACTTCAGTTTGGAACACACTCAGATCTGATAACACCTCTTATGACCAGTATGTTATGCTCAGTATGCTCGAATAACACGAAGCAAAAGTGAGGTTCAGTCTACGGGTTTGATTGATATGCTCTCGAAAATAACTCAGATTTGTATATTATTTTCCTCTAAACTGAAAAGTTCATCTGAATGAAAAGCGTCACCATCAAATGTGAGGAGTATTCAGTTGATGACTAGTATAATTTCAAAATATCATTTTGTAGTAAAGTTACTTAAAATATACGCATTCCACTAAGTTGAGTCACTAGGTTATTACTAAGGCAACTTCCATTATTCAAGAGCTAGAAACGGTTATTTGAGAGCCAAAGGCTAATACTAAAATACCGGGGGCAATTGTTTGAGAGCCGAGAATTATATTGTAGAAGTATAGAAACCAAAACAATCGTTCGCCCGTTTTGAACGACAATAAATACTGTAAAGAGTTTGAACTCAAGCTATGTTGAATGGATATAAGGACAGTAGAATGGCTTCATCATTTTTATAGGTAGAAAATGCTGAAGTAACATCACTGGACAGTTTGCAATTTATCAATACAAACTCACTCACTTGATTCATGAATTTCGATGCAGCTTTAACAAGTCCTTCGTGCCTAAAGGTGGCAAATCAAGTAGGAAACAAATTAGAAATAATAAATTATTCATTTTTACTCTTTAGTCATCTTTGAACCCACAACAGTCTTGAGTGGTTTATCGGTATCCTTTGAAATATCTACTAGATCGTCATCTGCAAACTCGGAATATTCATCTTCATCTTCTGCCAGTGACTTTTCATCTTGATTTCGAGCGTCATGTTGAACTTCATGAGACAAGCTCTTGAATGATTTGTCTACTTTCTGATCCAATTGTATCTCCACATCGCTTTCCATCTGAGAACCATCTTGTGATAATGCATCCACTTCAGCAGCTTCTTCAGTTATCGTCTCTGTCTCCTCATGCAAATTTGTTCTGTCTAAAGGTTTTCAGATTGGAATGAAACTACACTTGTCTTTTTGTTAATTACCTGTTTGTTTCACCTCTACACCCAGTCGTTTAAATTCAGATTTTTTGGAATTCATGTTTACATCTAAAAATTCAAACAGTATAACCCTTGAGATCCGCCAACTCCTTCGTACCAACTACATTGTCCTCCGTTGAGCACTGTTTCGTAATTGTAAATCACAAACGAAATAATTAATCTCACTTACCTTAATAAAATTCATTGGAACAAGCCCTTGTTTTCCGAAGTTGTCTTCAGCGACCCACCAACCATCTTCACTAAAGATATGCTCACCAAATAAATTGCTGGACAAACCTTTTGCGCAAAATTTTGAGAATTTGCCCGGCTTCAAAGGATAAATCATTTTCATCTTCACCACGCCAAGTTCGAATACCTACATAAAACTGTACATTGGAAGAATCGAATAAGTTATCAGTGAACATACAACGCCCGTGTCATCTGAAGTTTTTACAGACTGAGGCTGTTTGCATTTTGCTTCTGTTGGTTGTTCAGTTGAAATTTTGGTAACATCCCATTCTCTCGTGGGCTTCGTTTCAGTTTTTTTGGAAAAAGGCGCATTCTCGATTAACTGGTTAATAGATTCTGTTTCTAAAAAACTGCTCAGGTTGTCTGTGTCATCATCCTCTGGATTCTTCGACTTATTTTGTTTCACCATTTCCTCTACATCATCATCCTCGAGTTCGGTTACCTCATCGTCTAATGCTCCAGACAGGTCGTCTGACTCCGTGTTAAACGTCTCCAAATTCCCTTCCTTCTCGGGATCGTTGACCTTCTGTCCGACAACCGGGGTTGCTTAGAACAAAATTATTCCTGTGATCGTTGTTTAAGACAGCATACCTTCAACGTTCCCAGAAACAATTTGTATTTGCTCATCTGTGATCTGGGTTTCTTCTTTCGTTCTTTTCGCTAAAACCGTTAGCAACTGATGCATCAATGCCAATTCCTACCGTCCACTTTTGTGTGACCTTTGTGGAGGGTCAGTCCATGTTTTTTCATCGGACTCTTCTTATTGATGGATTCGACTTCATCTCCGGTTTCTAACTGATCACGTTTCTTCTTTTTATCTTTTATTATTTTTATATGCGCTTTTTTATCTTTCTCCTTCGTCTTCTTTAATTTGGACTTCGTTTCGGGAATTCCGGTGGAGTCAACATTTTCATCGTGGTCTTCATCGAAAGCAATTACTTTGTCTAAGTCGTTTTCATCTTGAGGAGTATTATCTTCAACCAACCTGAAACACTTTCTGCTAGTTTTGTTCTCTCTTGTGGATTTTCTTTCTTCTTCTTGTCACCGTGTAGACTGAAGTTGACTCGCAAATTTTCAAAGTAATAAACTAGATGTACTTGTGTTCGGAAACAATGGATACTTTTTCCAATTTCGCCTAATGTCATAACAAAAACTAAATTATGTGCATGCACCTGTAGGGACTCAATTTTCTCTATAAGCTTCTGTTGTGCTGCAAGCTGTTTTGCATCAGACTTTTCTTGATTAGCCTGTCAAAACTTATGAGATATCAGTAACTAAGCTTGCCGTAACAGCAGTCTGGATTTCCGCCATTTGTGAATCCAACTGGGCTACGATTTCATGTTTTCTGCAGTCGAAATTATTTTATAGAAGTTTAAATATGGATATACTCACTTTTGTGAGATGATAGCACACTCATCCGGGTTGTTCATTAAGCGACTTTTGCTTGCGATTACAAGCTTTTTTACCTGGTTATATGGAACCGTGGAGTTTGTATCTGTGCGCAGCAAAAATGATGGATTACCTCACTGGTCAGTTTTTCTACCTCCTTTGAAATGACCTTTAGTGACGAGTCCATTAACAAATCTGGAACAAACAAAAGGCAAGTTTTATTTCGTTTATTCACAGATGACTTAACTGTTACAACAATTTTCACACTGCGGTTAACATACTGCACTCTGTTCTCGGTTATTGCAACTTATTTGTACAAAATTGATCGGCAAAAAATGAAGATTTTTAACTAACCAAACGCTTACATCCCTTATTCAGCGTGTTGAACATTGGTGAATGTCTGGACTCATATTTGTCTACTCTTGCCCACATTTTGGTTTCTGACCAGTGCTAATGAACGTTGTTGCTTAATGATTGGTCACAGCATATGCATAGTTTGCATCCACCTTTACTTTATCAGGTTGTAGTAATCTAATCGCTCTGAAAGTTTTGAGTAATCTTACGTCAACAGTGAGACAACATTGGCTGATCGAAGCAAACTAGAGCGTAAATATCTTCAGTTGTGTATACGGTAAATGCATTTGGTATCATTCCATTAAAGTGATGACGCTCTCTAGCGAGAACAGCCGAACCGTGGTTTAAACAGTTATTAAACTAAAAGATCACGGTGAGATTTGGGAACATACCGGGAAATATAATAAGTCTGGATCTTTAGCTGAGTCTGCAATCAACGACAGAAATCTGAAAGATAGAAGGAAAAGCGCAAGATTAGCCACCGTCTACTCGGTGACAGCCCAAAATGCTTCAGGGCTAAAAGTTGCCAAACATTCAAGCGTTTTAAACGGCAAATGAAAGTGTTCGTTTGGAAGAGAACTCAAAAATGAAAATGCTTAGTCCTTAAGATAGTAGTAACTTAGGCGGCATCTGATGGTTTGCTCTTGTAAGAACCTAGCGGCCCATTAGATTGAGCTCATATCAGGCCTTCAATATGAGGATTATACAGAAACCTGAGTACAAACAAGAGAGTAGAAACACCTGATTTCAACCAATAACTAGGTTGTCAATCCATACCACCCTGAAACGTACCACCTGGGAGCATATGACTGCAGCTCTTATGACAGATGTTGCGTTTCAGGTAATTGCCATGATCGGCTAGAACTGCAGATCATCGAACATCACATTTGTTGGTATGTTCAGTAAGAACCTGTCAAGAAACAACTGTTCGTGAGCTTGACCCTTCCCTGGACCTAATGGCCTATCCTAGCCCGCTTACTGACTATCCACCCCTCTAGTTGTTTGCTATAAAATACGCACCCGCGTTATTGTAAATTTGGTACTGATTAGTCAATACAAAATTTTCATCACTGTTTGTCGAAACCAAACACCACAGGAGAGTTAGTAACGTCTGGTCCAGCATAAATCCTATAATATCAGTGTACTGTCTGTTTTACGTAACAGTATTAATCAGATGCATCTGATGTAAGCTTGTCGCATCTTCACATTGGACGTGTCTTCAGGCTTATAGCTGAATGAAAATTTACATCGACAAAGTTTACCTTCAAACATTTACCAACTAAGAACTAGTTAACTGCAGTTAGACGTAGGTGGTTTGTAGCGTCTGTCGTACTACCGGTTTTGGTTAGTCGAACTGATGCTTTTGCGATTATGTATATAAAGTTACAAAAACATTACGGGATACTGTAAAAACATCTGATCAAGCAAGTGGCAATCAAATTAATTCCCCGGCTTTTTAAAATGATATCGGTGACGTTTTATTACGCACTATTTTTTGTCACGAGAATACTGGGGCTTGAAAGTGTGTGAGAAATCCCGTAGCTTTATGAAATTTTGATTTGAACTGAATGGTGAAAACATATTATCAAAATTATTACCAACCTAAAATTTTGTGAAGCTTAGTTGTTATATTTCATCATGAATAGTAAATGGCTGATTGAAAGTCTCTCGGTCATCCAAGAAAAAATCATTTTACTGATTTGGGTTACCCGAATGAAAGGTATTGAATGAGGGCAATAAACATTTTTAATCCAAAATCTGTTGTCTTAATGTTATCTCTCAATACACAAAATCATACTGCTACTGTCTTCCATTGTCAGCCTTCCGTGGCATTGACAGATCATTTTATTATCATGGTAGGATTTATATACAAAATCTATGGACATGTACCCGTTTCAAACCACCGACAGTAACTATATTACTTCTAAGGAGCATCTCAGCTGCACACCATTCAGCTGAGAAATCTACCATCTCTCATGGTTTTCATTAATCGACAACAATCCCACCTCTGGTGTTCAGTAGTTGTCTTTGAAAAACTATTGCCGACAATGAAATATTTAAAGCACCTAAAACTGTTAGCGATCAGTGCAATAAGTTAACTCTTAAGCGAACTAAATGTTAATTACTGACTGATTAGTTAGGTTTACACAGACGTTTATTCTTCAAGTACTAACCAAATATATCTAAGCTGAAATAATAGAATATATCGATCACGCCGTACATTGTGTTGTTAATCCTGAAATCAACAACCTTGGGTTTTTGTCCGGAAAGTTAATCCAATTGGTTAAGCAAGACCGTTTATAGAAAAGAAGCTAGGCTGAGTGGAAGAAAATGTTGATTGAAATGACAAAAGCCCCGTTATTTTTCAGCTAGCAGCTACCTGCATTATCCAACACATAAAAACCCACACGACAGCAATCTTGATGTTCCAGAACAGATAAATAAGTCTCTCGTTACGGTTTCAACTTCATTTTTTCGAAGAGTTAGTCGATCTAGCTTTTTTATGCCATAGTGATGATTTCCCTTTACATGCCCATTTACCTTCTACCGTATTATAAGTTTGTACTCATGCAACTGTATGATATATGATAATTCACTTCCTTCTATTACAGTAATTTCTAAAAAGACTTAGGCAATACCTGTAACCAGTTGTAAGTACGGTTTAGCATTTTAGAAGTAACTCATGGATCCATTATTGGCTCAGTTTTTCTGGTTTTCCCGTTGCATCATTTTTACGCCGTTCAAGATTATACTTTTTAAATGACTTCTAAATGCGGTATTATTGATTGGCTCAGTTTATACGTTGTCACTCTTTAGTTGTCTGTAGTTGGCATTCCCAAGGCCCATGTTCTATTCGTTCAGCGTGAGGTCCTATTCCGTGTACTTAGGATATTGCACGTTACTCCCATCTATTAATGAAATAGTGACAATTTCGCTGATGGTACTGAATTCGTCGTCAAAGTAACGTACAAAAACAGTTGAAGATTGGTTTATACGACGGTCATGCCTGTACATACAGAAAACGTTCTTGTCTTCGTGCCTTTGGATAAAATTTCGACGGCGTTTCAAGTCACACTGATTACACTTTTTTGTATACAACTTCGATGTCTTCTGGCACATCGGACTCTATAGGCTAAGCAAAAACATTGTCGTTAGGTTAGGTTTGGAGGACAACGATTTCCTCTACCAGAGAAAAATGCGAGTAGCTTAATGCGAAATTGTGTTTGGCATACGGTGTGTTGGACAAACGTAAGGCAAGTGTTATATGTTATTAATCAGAAATAACTGAAATGGCACCTACGTAAAGCTTTATGAGATGTCTTCTCACAGTATTAAAGTCGGCCCAATTGTAAATACGGACCAGCTGTTTCCTTGTAGTTTACTGTATCTAGTAACGGAAAAGGTTGAAGACCAAAAACAAATGATTGGTTCGCCCAAGGACGTTTTAGCACCATTCCGATCATCGTACTGACTTTAGTTTGTGATCAGGAGAACATTCAAAGAAAAAAAGATATCATAGAAAGTGTGTGATTGCAGACATCACACGTTATATTCAGGCCATCTGTGGTACTGTTAATGATCGGAAATTGTTGATTACGCATCTGAGAAGCCTGTGGAGCACCGAAGTTACTGATAACAAGCGACCGAGAGGAGTGGCGAGTGAGAAGCAATTTGTCCGATTGGTATGGTAGATCCTCACTGCTCAAAAGTGGTCTACATAATTAGTAGTAGATAACTCTCAAAAAACGAATTGGATTAGAAACTAAACAACATCGCACATAAGAGAGGAGATATTGCCGCTGCGTTGAAAAGAATGAGATCAGTCAAGGCTAATATAGATGGCTGCCAGCACCATGTCTTTTCTCTCCCAATCAACACGTTAAACATAACAGCGAGGGGTAATAAGCTAATTGTCACTAATTTCTATTATCAACCGCCGTTCCGCGAGCGTCGTAGTGTGAGGATGTATAGTATTTGTGCGCTGTCGTAATTCTGAAAACTGTTGTATCAGTTTGTTAGTTAGCATAAATACAGTTCACGGTCATTCTACGGCGCAAAGCACTTTTATACAAACCAGGAGAGCTGAAATATTTATGTACATATGTGCATAGGCGTAGAACAAACAAGCTGTTAGTGCGGCCCTTACGAATGTGAAAAAAGGGGCTCCCTGAATCATGATAGTCCATAGCGGGATTAATCGTAATAAGCAAATACAGAATAATTAGTATCACCCTTTGTGGTTTTGAAAAACTACTCCATAGGACTGTAGCTTTAAACTACATAGGCTGAATAATGTAAGTGCTCCAGCGACAGGGTGAAGAGATCCACAGACCTGTGATGGTTAGAGTCACATTTTCGGGGGTTGCAATTATTGCCACACAGATGCAAATCAAAAGGCCCAAGGTGCCCAGGTCAGATCGGTTTGCTTTATTTGGAAGCAAGCAGGTTTCTGGTCACCTGAAAGGCAATCGTTTACAAGTTCAATAGTTGAGCAATGAGATGATGGCAGGCGAGGCAAACGCGCCTGAGTACTGCTACTTTTAATTGCTAGCATGACTTCGTGAAGTCCGGTGGCTCCAAAATGTTGTCTACTCCGAAAACTATTGCAAGGAGAAGGCGCTGTAAAAATATTATCAAAACAAATGGACTCGTAAGTGACCTCTAGTTGTGCAAACCATGATTTTGGGTTCGTCATTTGAAAAAAAGCGAGAGCTAGGGATGACACATTGGCCAGAACATCTGGTAGTTGATGATGATAAGCCTCTGGACTAATGCAAATAAAGGAAAATATATCCACTGAACACAGAATTTTAATTCGGATACGGAAATGGTATATCTGCAAAAATGTCAAGCGAGCTGACAAATGTTTTGTACAGATTATTTCATATCGGTTTCTGGTCTCTGTCTTATAAAGTCGATTAAATGGATGAAAGTTCAACTAGCAGATAAAGCTGCTGGTAGAAGAAGGAAGATCAATTAAACTGATGATGATGTTAGTTGAAGACAACAAGCCGCGCTCTGAAATGTTCCTTTGGTATGCGTTACAACAGAATGGAAACGATACTAAAGTGACTGTTGACGTATGATTAAACCGAAAGCGTTAATCTCTTTATTCAGTCAACATACTGACACAACCGAAAGATAAACACTGAGCGTACGTTCTTATTAACTTGAGTGTCAGACGTAACAAAAAGTTGCAAGATTTGTTTTACACAGGCAGGACGGAGCAATCCCTCTGGTAGTGGAGAAATCTAACTGATCTTTGAGTCGCTGCAGGCTAACGCTGACTGAGGCCAATAAGGCCGTGTGAAGACAATGTGAGGGCCACGAAGTCAAATTTTCCTGCGCAATAAGAGCGTAATTGTTTTCAAAGAAAACGTAATATTTCAGAACATGAACTTCGGACGCTGTGTAAGCATATACCTTGCGTCCAAATGTTCAATGCAGTCGGCCTAGAACGACTGCTGGAAAAGGTTGAAGGTGAGTGGTGCTTTTTTTCTAGCATTCCCGTTATAAATATCGATGGTTGACTTGTCTAGGATGGCAAGTTTTAAAAGATTTGAAAAGTTATGCGATCTGTGCTTTGCATTCGCCGACAGCCGTCTCGAAGTGATCAAAGATTTTCATATTCTAACGTGCGTACAGCTAAGAAGAAATGCTTCGCTCATGTTGCAGATAAAATCATCACATATAAACGTCATATTTGGGCTGTAATAAAGTCGATGAACTGCTTATGATATCTCCAAATAAACTGAACCACCAATGCAAACCGAAGATAAACACATGCGTTATTTTATCCCAATAATCTAATTTATTTGTCGTTGAATTTACTTTGAAACGGATATTTTCTCCAACAGTCAACAAATACAATATGATATACACAAGTATGCCGTGGTGAACAATATTCCAATAACTCTTAGACGGGACCTTTTAAAAATGTCAGTTCATCACTTCTCTCAGTTACTCATAGATCCACAAACCGTGCTGCATGTGCCGCGACGTACAAAAAAGGAAATTGCAAGCTGTGTGTGCATTCACCTCTGTTTGAAGCTGTCGGTTGAAAGGCGGCTGAGATTCTTTTTATGCAGCAACATTACTACAGTCTTTTTTCAGGCGAATGTTGCAGGGTACGTTTGTACAACTCATCTTGAATGCAAATATGGCAAACTCCAGAAAAAACTGCTCAAACGTCAATCAGTCTACTTTTCGTTAAAAGTTCATTGTGGTCACGTGAGATTCATATGTATCAGGGCCTATCTAGATGAGTTCCTTGATGAGATGAACGGTGTTTTGATAAATGGATCGTGGTTGATGCGCAGAAATAGAAATATGCCCCATTATATTCCTATATACAGAGGTACTCCAATTCATACATGGCAACTGCAGTCAATTTCTTGTAATATTACAAGCGGTCAGGTAAATCACAAATGACGTCAGTCACATTCAATAGTGTAGACAACGTCACTTGTGATACATCTATTCGTTTGTTTGTCAAACGGACCCAAAACTGTCCAGATATTCCAGATGCGGTTACTGAATATGGAATGGAAAGCTTTGCGACAGCCGCATAACATTTCCACTTTTTAGTGTAGCAGTACACTAGAATAAAGTAATTAATACCCGGCTGCATGCGGTACGTGCGTGCGTTAACGTGCGGAGTGAGTTGTTAATTCAGCCCCTAGACGGACGTTACAAAATGGTTAGCTTGACCGGAACAAAATTATAGTAGGTATAATTGTAGCGTTTATAATAAATAATATTTCGGATAATTGCATTTATTTGTGCATTTCTGATGATTTTGGTTTGTACGCACTTTTGCTTCAGCCAACCTAACTACTTTGTAACATCCATCCGGGGGCTAAACTCACAACTCACTTGGCGCCGCGATTGTTTGACGTGTTTCTCTGTACGCTCCATTTTCCAGGATCGATAATTTAGACTCCGTTACCCGTTCACCCTACCGTTAAACACTACTTTTCATACATGTTACGTTTGTGGTGCATATATGTACAAGTAGTTTATAAATAAACTACTCGTCTCTTGTTTGAATAACTGCACATCATGTCGTCGCGTGTTTTAGCTTCTACTTTCATATGGTCAAGGTTAGCAGTTCCGTACAGTTTCCAGGACAAAAGGGTTTCAATGAGAAATTTTCCATTTTTTTGCACCATTGAGTCTCCGAATGCGTTCAATGCTGCGAAGATAATGAGAAGAGACCCTCCACTTCGAAGAGTTATCATGAGGGTTACCAGATCAAAGCTAGGGAGTCCAAGCTGTCAATGAATTCAGAACACAAGTTCACAGCTACCACTGATAGGCACAAGTTTATCCTCCCACTGAAATGACATTAGACAAGAATGCAGTGACCAGCGATCGTGTGGCTTTTCCAAAGATCCCGGTTGCAACTGTGTTCTCCCACTTGTCTGTTCTGTACGCATGGTTCTGTGTACGCCTGCAATAAGAAACCTGGTACGAACTCAGTGCCACTTCCTCCAGTCGTGCAACTGATTACACGCAGCGAATGCTTGCCCCTTTTCTAAGGACTCATCTACTATTCTGTTCTTCAAGGTCGTTTAACCCGTACCTTTGTCACGGTTGTTTGACGCACTCAAATGTACCACGCACTTTTTGCTTGGCGCGCTTTTGAGTGCCGTCGAGTGGGCTGCGGCCTACCTTGCGCGTCTTTCTTTTCTCCTCCTGGTTACTGCCGTTGGTCCCAGACTAGACTGGAGCTAACTACTTATTATATTTCTAAACATTACTGGAAATATACGGTTTGTTTCCAAACCCCGCTATGTTCTCTAGTTCAATCCCTGTTGGGACTACGTTTTGATTGCTCTTTCGGAATGGCGTATCAAATTGTTAGTGGACGAGGCTTTAGCGCATACCCATTTGTCCACTACAAGGGTTAGGTGTAAGACCAATGTGGGTTTGATTCATAGAACCTACACTTTCAAATACTAAGACCAACACTGTGAATACACAAAAAAAACAATGAATAAAATTTAAAAAAGATAACAACAAGAGCAAACAGATCTGTTTGCTGTTATTGTTATCTCTTTTTATCTGTACTATCGATATTACAGTTAGAAAGAGAAAATAAATTATACCAAAACGCGAAATGCAGTGATATCACTGCATTTGCGTTTCATTGCAATTGTGATGATAATTTTATTGTATCTGCTTCCCCAGATTGTAGTAGCCTCTGATAGTGTGACAGAATTCAAGAGAAAGTTAGATGAGTGTTAGCACTCCTAACCGTCGTAAGCTATAGTTACATGGTCGTGATCTGAGCGCATTAAGCTGCACGAAGCATCACAAATTTACACTTGTAGTGATCGGGACGGTTGAAATAAATTCCTGCCAATTGATAAGCCGGAACTGTTTCTAAAACAAGCTTCAATTGGTCGTTTAATAACGTGGAATGTACACAGGATGAGTGAAAACGCTCCTGTTGGTTTTGAAAAAGCGCATCGTTACAACCGAGTGCGACTTGGATTTGAAGATAAGTGTTGCTCTTTTTGTTTTTTTTGTTTTGCAAACATATAGTAGTTAACTATAGACTAGCCGTATACCACTCTAACAGTGTCGTGTGGCCTATCATTTAGGTACTGCCATAGCTTGCCTCCTAACTTCTGTCTATAGCGTCTCGCCATTGTTGCAAAATGGTCAGCCAATCCACTTGCAGCTTGTGCGCAAAATTTGTCTGTGTAAAAGACCACGCGCTGCAGTGTTTCGGCTGTAATACATGGTTTCATATTTCTTGTCTTGGCGTCTCTCCAGAGCTGTATCACGCACTCAGCGCAGCCAATCTAGACTGCATTCAATTTAACTGCGATAGCTGTCTTCTCTCTGGGAAACTACTTACCAGTCAAGCAGGCACCACATGCACTGCGTCAGCCGCAGTTGGCGAGTAAGCTTGCAACAGATCCACAATTCACAACACTGACGCCAACGCTAGCGAGCACCACCCTGTTCAGGATGTGACAACACTAAGTGAACGCAAGCAAAGCAATCAAAAAAGACTGTATGCGTCGGTGGTGGCCGGTACTCAGGAACCGTCACGTTCTATTGGCACTGGCATACCTATCGCAAAAACCAAACACTCTGCTGCCCGGTAAGACTTCGTTATAGATCAGCACCTCCCGGAGTGCCTCGACTCGTCGCTCCAACTTCGCCACGAACACGACCGCGAACTTTGGCTCGCCCTGTGTGCCCAAATGCAAATCATACCTCGATGTCCTATCTCAATTACCCGT
>JTDE01001255.1:41176-51698 GCA_014338405.1 Paragonimus skrjabini miyazakii
ATATATATATATATATATATATATATGTCCATAAAGTGTTCAACAACCCAGTATATTCACGTCAAGTGACTTTTGCTCATAAGTACTCATAAATGGAATTCAGTCTTATTTTTAAAGTATAATTGGTCACCATAAAATCAGTAAATCATGTACTGGTTGTTAATTGTTTGATAAAATATGAAAAGATTAAGAACTTCTATGTTTTGTGTCATGTAGACGTCCTACCAACACGTAAACAACTGGTTCCAGTGGCAAACACCGAAAGGGTCATCAATAGGAACACCTATTTGCAACAGAATTTTCTCAACTCCTTCTGGGGTCATGAGTTTGTAGTTCAGTCAAAAGTACGGCTGGTAGGTTGTAGCTTATGCGGAAACGAAGTACAACAACTAAGGAGAGTAGTTTCCACATCATGCTAGTTGTGCTGAGATCAGCCTTCATTAATCCGTGGTAACATAACAGTTATGACGTATCTACTTGTAGCCTACGAGGGAGCCAGTTTACAACGGTCACAAAACCATACTAGTGGCTAAGGGAACCAAATCCACCTACGCACAAACTTTGTCACAATTAATCTCCTTTACTGGACACATTTCGACATCCGAAAACGACAATGACCAGGTTTCAAATACTCCCTTAATTTGATTGTGCTTCAACTATCTATGGTTAGAAAAAAATCTATGCGATTTTTGGGAAAGATCCAACTGTGAAAAGTCTTTACTTGGGCTGGATTCGAACCAGTGACAGAAACTATATGATCAGACGCAGAAAATGCCTTACTAGCTGAGCTATGAAGCCATTACAGTACCTCATAATTTTCACAGCGAACTCAGTAATGTCTTCATCAGTGTACTATATAAGTCCTTGTTTCTGCTCAGTCGCTCACACTGAGGAGTACCAACACGTGTGTACTTGATAACGCAGATTGAGCGATATTCATATACTTGTTTTACACAACACTCAAAGCTATAGGTTAAAAGTTTACAAAATTTAATCCTGGCGTTGCAGTAGGCGATTGATGTAGGATGAAATGGAGATGGTTGATGGAATTACCTAGACTATTTTCAGTAATTTGCCAATTTAATTTCACAAGTACAAACTCGCCAGACACATTGTCTTCGGAACGCATTATCCTTGCTTCTATTACTTGCCACGTAAAATTTGAACAATAAAATACAAACGACAACCTTTTAACACATCAAGTACTGCACTTCAGTATGAAGCTAACATGTAGTAGAAAAGCTGTCTGCTGTGGCATCACCTAGACAATAGTATACCGAACCTCACTTTTTGACAGTCATATTTGCATATTCGTGCTCATGTTTACTTTTCAGTTATCTTCACAAAACCTCTCAAGAGACCATACAGTTCAGTTTGTGAAACACTAGTACTGAAGTCTGAAGTTAGTTACCCTTTTTTCCCCTCCAAGGTAGAGTTCGGTGATCCAATCAGCCATGGCGAGAAGTTAGATGAAGTGATAACAAATGCAGTTCAGTGGTACAAGTGTTTTTGTTGCTTGAATGAGTTTCCTGTAAGATAGGGATAGTCAGTAAGTGCCAGGAAAATGTCTGTTAGGAGTTATGGTGATCTCAATTGTAGCTAAATTCTTTGTTTCCAGGATTCAAACAAACCGCCGTTTAGTGCTTCACATTATCTACTGGTCTATTATGAATTGAACTTCATCGTTTTCCTCTCATTATCTCTCACTTGGTAAAGCCATATCTCGACTAAAACGACATCAAAATATTTGCATCAACTACAGTTATATGGCTACTGTTGCCACAGATAATGATGGCAATGATAATGTTGGTGAAGACGAGATTCACTACTACGTTTTATCACTAGAATTACACTTCATTCACAATTGATCTCAGCTGTCGAATCTCCAGAGACTTTTCAATCAACCTTTAACGAAAAGAAGAACTATTCGGATGGGTTGCCACAGCCACTTTTGTACACACAACGTCGGCTGATAAGTTGGGATAAACGTTGTTTTTTTGTAAGAAGCCAGTAACTTCGGGCTTCGACTACGCAGCAGTATGTTGAATGAATTTACTGGATCAGCTTATTGACCTGTTATCATAAAGTGTTTAGCTAATCGATGAGGTTGAATTTCGAGCAGTTAGTTCAACAAGTTGAGGTTGGCGCATCATCAGTTTTTCATTTATACTTACATCGCAATATATGTCTTCCTCCTGGTTTGATGATCCGATGTATACACTTCCTAGTTTGCCAGCCAAACACAAATGACTGATACACTTTGGGCCTCTATGAGAGGACAAAGTGCAGCAGCTACGGAAAGTGATTTACTACGATTCCCGCAACTCAGCAACTACAACTTAGTTGCGAGGTATGTACTGCTTACAATGTCATTCACAAGCTTAGTCGCACGATAATAGAGTTGAAAAGCTGGAGTACTTTGCGCTGATGAGACTTGACTAGGTCGAGGCAACTGTACGACTTATCTCAGGTGGTCACCGACGCCAGCTGCTTCATTGTTTTTGTATGTTGTTTACGGATGACAAAATAAAAATGCAATGAGTTATTGGACCCCCTTAAATAAAGTCTTTAAAGTCATTCGGTATGTGCCGCGTCGGAAAGGATGACACGATGAAGAAGTTCAGTATAACCGGAAGCAAACAAGGTGAGCAGCAATCATCCGCTTGATTCGGTGTCACAAAATATCAAGCTATTGCTCTATATAGTGACCTAGTAAAGTTCAATGAGATTGAGAACAAGTGCTGGCGAATTTCCATTCACAGGTTCAGTATACCCCAGCATCCTAAAATCTTTCATAAAGTACCGGTCTCACTAAAATTCTTGGCGATGTGATGTACTAGACACGAAAAATAATAAGCATGAATACGGTGGGTCCCATTTTATCAGTCTAAGCGAACAAAAGTTCCAAACAATTATGGTACGATGGATCACGTCACTGTGAGTTAATCTCATATGGAATGAAGAAATCTGGAACGGAGTAACATTCAACAAATTGTTGAAAATATCCCGTGTAGAAATAACTATTTTTTCAGTTTCCAAATGGCATCGAAACTGTTGTGGGGGATTGTCAGGCAGGAAGTGCGAGCATTCCAGCTCTCGGCGGAATACCCTAACACAGGGGAGGTGCGTTCAAAAACCCACGGTGAGCGGATGGAGAACGGCGTGGGCGACCGAATGAGCCATCGCTCGACCGGATCGGACCAACGGGCGAGACGTGGCAGCCGAAATAGGATGTATGATCAAATTGAAGGCGTGATTATTCCAACACTTTCAGGAATATCTCGACACGGTTGTAGAGTACGTTCAAACCCTACAATAGATAGACGGAGGGCAGCACGAGCGATCGGACAAGCTATCGCTCAACGAAATCGGATCAACGGACGAGGAATAGCAGCAGAAAACCCCCGGGTAGAAGGCGCCAATCACACACTAAACCGGGTAGAAGTGCACACGACGCGTGAACGGAAACCTGGGGGTGTTGTGGACTGGAATGCTGAATCATAAACGCAAGCGCGCGCGAAGCATGTGAACTAGCGTGTTGGACGATGAAGATTGTGCTTTATTGGACGCCTTTTCGCTACAATGTACATAACGCCATGGAGTTCGGCATATACCTGAATCATTAAATAAGCATGCAGACTGGCATGGCCTTGATTCGCACATTTCCAAAACGTTCGAATGCATTGTTTCTGGGATATCACGCTTACTTTTTTATTCTCCAGAGTGGTGTATGCCTTCATTTTGTGCATACAACTTAACTATCAGCTTCCAGAATTACCTTTACACAAATTCAAAGCCTCTCGTTTTCATTCAGTGTGCCTTCGACATTATATTTAGTGATGAGTAGTAGGAGATTTTTGTTTCCATATAGACTGAACATCACCCACAATTGATCGCAGCTGTCGCATTCCCATAGACTTTCCAGTCGACCCCTTTCGAACACCTGAATCACTAGACTAGAGTTTCACTTTCATTAGAGCTCGTCAGTAGTGCATATCCTTACCAATGTCGGGACTAGAACTCCGGCTACGCTTTCCATGAGACAACCGTGTTTACCACTACGTCATTGACCTCACGTTAGGCACGACCGAATTATCATATGTGAACGCTCAACCACTTTCGCTTGTGTGTAATGATCAGGTTGCCCGATCGTCTCGAAAGGAGATACAGTAACAGTCCTGTTAACAGTGTATTTAATCAATTCATTTTGGCCGACTTTCGTTACTGTTTAATCCCAAATTGACGTTTCAATAAACATCGAAGAACACGAAAGGTATTTTAAGAGTTTTTATGATTTATCCGAGAAAAAAGTGGCTTTCATTCTTTTTCACTGTCAACCCATCCAAACCAATTTAACTAGCAACGTGTGTTTTTTGTTTGACAAATCTTAAAATAACTTATGCTTTGTGTACAACTAATGTTTTAAATTTCTTTTTTTTAATAGATAGGGTTAACTTTATTTATGAGAAAAAACGGCCGGTCATCTTTTTCGTGCACGGAGGAGACTCTTTCGAATATGGAACTGGGAACGCTTACGATTTGAGTGTGTTGGCCAGTTTCAGTGGCTGCATTTGTGTGACGTTCAACTATCGGTTGGGGATTCTCGGTGAGTACTGCTTATATCAGTCAACTGTGGCACGTTCGCATAATATATACTAGCCCTAGTGACCCCACTATAGTGATCTGTACATCGGCTGTTGCATCGCAGCTTTGTAAAGGTCCCCGCAGTGGAATACTTTACCAACTGGTCTTTATCACTGGTCAACAAATGCTATCAACTCACCGATAAAATATTGAGGAGTAGCCAGGGATTTAGTTAACTTCCAATTGAATACTATTCACATTTGACCACAGCCTTAATATTCAGATACACCGCAGTGTGGAATAATGCAAGCGCAAGCAGAATTAAAATCCAGCGACATTGGAACACGTCATTACATCTGCTAAACACTTTATTATGTGAGTTACTAATAAGTAGTTTGGCAGATTTGATAATTTAAAAGAGACCCAGTTACGAAAAATCTGGATTCCGGCTAGATTCGAACCGGCGACAGAAACAACATACCCAAACGCGGCAAATGCTTTGTCAGCTGAGCTACGAAGCCACGCCGGCAGCACATAAGTTTCACTTTGGGACCTAGTTACCGGTTCAACCAACGGTGTCATATAGAATCCACCAAATGAAGCAGCCGATTGACTGCCCAAGCAGGATTCCTCGATCAGTTCAAGCTGGAATCCACCAACGCCACCGATGAGCATTGACACTGAGTTACTGATGAGTAGTTTGGCATGTTGTTTCTGTCGCTGATTCGAATCCAGCCGAAGTCCAGATTGTTCGCAATTGATTCTCTTCTAAACTTTATTATATGTAACTAGGATGCCTAACTGTTTCAGCACAATTAATAAATCATCATGAAGGATTAAAAAAATAACCAGCCGAAAGTATACCATTACAGTCAACGGGTGAAGGAAGGTATCTACCGTGCTTGCTATTGGGCCTGCAATATGGAGCAAACGCCAGACATACCCAAGTTTAAGTTGTTGGTTGTTGATGGCCGTTGTCTTCACTAGAGATCCTGTATCAAATCGGCTGACTTTGTCAGCAGCGTCACAGCCCGTCATCATCGGTTTATGAATACCCCAGTGTGAGTGCCAGTAACTCAGGTAGTAACTAGGCCCGGTCCACGTGTGATTAGTAACGCACTTTTCGGGTCGACTGTGCATCCACCGCATCGAATTGCTGCTGTTGATATTCGGAATAAGTCGTTAAGATGGCCAGGGATAACATGATCAGTAAACATGTAGTTTTTGACTTGAATGAGATAAGGACAAACTGCATTCCTCGAAAAGACTGTAGGCAAAATTAGTGTTACGTTAAAGTGATTGACATGGTTGCATCCGCAAGAATGTTAGCTACTCTTGCGTAAATTTTTACAGTCCTGTGTTATACTCCTCAGCTTATTTGTAATTTGTCACTTTGTGTACTACAATCAGGTTTAACTGCAACTATAATATCTATGGGCATGCCTCGGTGTTGGAAAGACGTGCCAATAGGTAGACTGCAAACTGACCGTCCTGAGGACATCGTTGCGTCTAATTACCACTGGCTTATCACTAAGGGAGTGGTTGATCGGAAGCGCACATTTACACGCCAGTAGGGTAAACTGTCGTTCAATTTTAGTTCGTAATCCTGGACCCCATTGGAAATGCAGCTCAGCATCTCCACGAATTCTTTCCCAGATTGAAGTCATTCATAGATCAGATGTCGGTGGTCTGGTAGATCGTCAAATCAGACAGGTTCTGAATGATATTACAAGGTTTGCTGCGCTCTCAATTACGACCAAAAGTCTGCGGCAGATTGCCTCGACAATAAACTGTCGGGTAGCAAGTGACATTTTCTTCGCTCCCTCAATGACTTCACAAATAGATTGTGAATGCGTGTTTTCATCAACCACCGATTTTCACTGCGCGCCCTTCGGAATGGCCGTTATTCGTCTTAGAAGGTGTTTGATGTTTTTGTGCTGCGGTTGGCAGACAATATAATAAACTTTTTGGTATTTCTGAGGAAGAGCAATTAGATACTGCGGGCATTGACTAGCTGATGCTCTCTCACCGGATTCGTCCTTGAATTGGTGTATTCGACAAGCAACGCGTCTCGGAAAAAAAAATCAATCGTTAGTATTATCATGTTCGATTTCGATACTTAACTTTAGGCTGGGATATGCACAACTCAAGCCGCACTAAAGTTCTGTAAGTCACCACTAGCTAAACCCAAACAAAATGTCACTTGTATACCGCTTGTGGAATTCACAATTAGCAGCTGAAAGATACAGTCCATCAGACCTAATTTTGTCCATGAATCGACTCTCCCGTAGACAATAATCAGATTAACCATCTTCAGCGTGTACCATCTTCAGATATTTGTCCACCGACGTCTATGTTCGACCGTTTGTATCGGGTAACATCAACTAGCAAGCAACGAAGAGGTTAGGAAATGGGCATTTGATAACTACTGCCAAGCGAGTTTTCTTTTCAAACTTAACACCTGCACAAATTTAGTTGGTTAGGTCACGTACCAAGGATGCCAGCCAGTGGTCTGTTACATCGAGCACCATTTGTCGACGCTGCGTCCGACTGGCGTAAGGTGTGAGGTGGACAGATGATGACTTGACGTAGATGATTAAAATCGTTCGCTGGGGCCCTCGCGACTCAGAGTCGGTGGCTTGAGATGTTAGACAAGATGGCGGCTAACCGAGCTTAGTGGCGTGAATGTTGTGGTTGTTAGGCCCAGTTGTCTGTGAAGTGAGTGCACTTAATGACACGGAGCGGTGAAAGTCGTAAAGAAGCTGTCTTGCTGGTGACGTCATACTTTCATTTACAGCTCGGTTGTTTGCTTGCAAGGTGTAAGCACCTCGATGCTAAATGTTTGAATATAGAGGCAGAAATTTTCAGTAGTTTGGTCCTCTACCCTTCTGTTTTTTCCTCCTGTGCATGCTTGCTTTTTTCATCATGGCTGCTTGGTAGTTATGCATCTGTGCGAACCACTGATGTGTTGCTATCTGTGATGGCGGTGACGATGAATGACGATGCTCCACTGCATCCAGTAGGACACCTATTGATCTATGTAGCTTGCTTTTATGCTTATGTAAAAGTTACATGTACGCCATATAATTCCAAGAGTTATATGCGGATCACGAAAAACAGCTTCGTGTGTGGTCATCCACTTTTTCTGTTTTGCACTGTGCAAAGAATCATACTTCCAGGAGTTGTGTACCACTTTCACAGCTGAATAATGGGATAGTTTAGCGGTGTTCCATGCGAAGACAACAGAAAATTGATCTCGTCCGCTGACACAGTTGAGTCCAAACTAGTGTACTGAGGATGAGCGATCGTAATACACTACTCACACCACGGTCATTCAGTAGTTAGACCAGAATATATATTTTGACATCGAAAAAACCGCAGGAAAAATGCAGGAAGAAACATCGAAGTGCAGCATCGCCCAAAATGGTCCTTGTTACGTAAAGGAACTGAGCATTGGCGTCTGTGACAATGGAGACGGTCTGGGACCAAGTACCGTGTGTAAATGAGTGGTTTTGTTTGTGGTTATGTTTAAACGCTTAACCCACATGTTGCTTTCCCAAACAAACAACCCTTGTGCCATCTGCGTTCTTGGCTCACAACACTAGTTTGACCACACAATGTAATCATGGTTTACAAAATCTTTACATTCAGTCATTCGGACAGAACGGAACAGAAGTGCACATGACGTTTGGACGAAAACCTCTCTTTGTTGTTATTCGGAATTCAGTTCATTATCCGGGCGCAGGAACATTGCGAGAAAGTGTGAACTGGACAATAAAAATCGTACTCAATCGAACGATTTTTCTTTACTACTGTGTTGCGTACTTCTACTACTCAAAAGTTACGACTAGTCTGAGTGGTCTCTAAAAGTAAAATGTCAAGAAGAATTGAATTTTCTGATGGTTTGCTTGTTTGTTTTCAATTACGGATTCCCAACTGACCTCAGACTCACCTTAAGTAGACGCATGACTCAAATTGTGAAAGTCTGTTACTAAATTATTCTCAACCACGAATATCTGCAAGTTGTGATCCTAGCACAACGGGACATTTCGACGTAATGCTAAAACTGCGAAAGATGTTGTAAAGTAAAACACTTTGATCAAATGAGTGGAGATCAAAGTCCTCAAATATAAATTCACTTGGATATAGTCGCATCTCTATAACTTGGTGGCAACGGCTATCATATTTTGTTGCTATGGCATAATGCACGAAAACAACATGACCGATTTAGTCCCTATCGCGAGATGAGAAGTGCAACAACAAATCACTCAAACCGGAGGTGCAATTATTCGAACGCTCCGCAGAATACCTCAACGCGGAGAGAGGTATGTCCAAAGCCCTCAACGATCAGATGACGGACAACATGGGCAACCGGATGAGTCATCGCTCGACTGCATCGGACCGACGGGCGAGAAATGGCAGACAAAATAGGAGGGACGACGAAATCCGAGGAGCGATTGTACCAACACTCAGAGGACTATCTCCACACGGTCGTATAATACGGTCAGAGCCCACAGTGGATAGATGGCGGAAATCATGAGCGATCGGACGAGCCATCGCTCAACGAGATCGGACTAACGAACAAAGAATAGCAGGCATAAAACTTCCAGTTAGAAGGCGTCCATCACACACATAAACCTGGCAGAAGTGCACACGACGTGTGAACGGAAACCGGGGGGTGTCGTGGGTTGGAATTCTTTCTCATGAACGCGAGCGTGCGTGTTGCATGGTAACTGGCGCGTTGGACAATAAAGACTGTGCTTTGTTTGATACCTTTTCGCTACAATAAGAATCAGTGGTTGGTTGTCTCAATTTGTATTCGACTGTTAGACCACGACCCCCTTGCTCCTTCAATCCACTTGTGTGCCTCACATACTGCCAATAGAGTCTAAGTTCAGATGGTCTACTGCCGAATCCACCAGTGATTTCTGCTGCCTTTCTGGTTACCAGCTTTTTGGATTGAAGCATAAATCAATCCAAGTTTGATTTACCATCAAATTTAGCAATCTGGGCATAACACTTGGAACCTGGACTCCTTAAAGATGTAGCCAATCCATGCAACCGTACACAGCCTTTCTAGGTTGATTACCAGTTGATTTAAAATTTCAGAAATCCCAAACCTTCGTGAACTTTGCGTCGATAATTTGGTTTATCTCTGTCTTGGCAACTAACTGCTACAGCGACTCTCTCACTACCGTCGCCACGCACTACATCAGAGTTAGGGCTAACATTCGTCCATCACACACAGTTAGGATGTAGGATAGTTGATTAAGCTTTCAAACAAAGTCAAGTTTACGTCACGGTTATCAACTTCTCTGAGTCCTTGTCTTCTTACTATCCTCTGCTATCCGGATGCTGCCTGAACTTCTCAGACGTACTTGCCTGACAGTAAACCCGGTACGTTCTTTGAGGATACGGTGTCCTACAGGAATTAAGTTTAAAAGGAGGGATTTCGATTATACTGTTGTGCAAAACTTGAACCCACACAATATGAAGACGGTACCGATAAAGAACGTTGTTTATTACTATCCTTTATTATGTCGGTTTAACGGCATGAATGCGCTAATCATTTTCGTGAGTGTTGCGCAGGTGAGATTAAAAAACTGGAAATGATCTATTATACAATTTTATAATATACTCGTATGTTGAGGTGCGCAAAGCACTGTACAACATTCGAACAAAGCACCAGAGGAGCTCTGAGGAACGTTAGACGTTGCAATATTGTGTTGGGTCAGCTGCTCAGTCACAAAAGAATATATCCAGTAATGCCGGTGGTGATAAAACCGAACCTTTTAAACAAACCAGAAGACGCCAGGAATGATGAGACCAGAGATACCAATACTTCTCAGATTGAGGGTGTTGTGTTGTTGAAACCTGATAAAGGCTCTGGCATCATAATAATGAACACGATTCTTGCCGACCAAAGCAAATTCAAGCC
>JTDE01001255.1:62496-74428 GCA_014338405.1 Paragonimus skrjabini miyazakii
TTACTCCCTCTTGACCCTCCAGAATGCGAAGCAAGAGACGTCGGATGGTCGCTGAAGCATCGCACAGACCAAACGGCATCCTCAAGAACTCGTACTGCTGTCCGTTCACACAAAACGCCGTCTTCGCTCTGTCCTTCCGTGTCACTGGTAGTTGCCAGAAACCGGAGTGCAAATCAGTTAAGGATAGTACTTTAGCTTCATGCAGTTGTGCAAAAATCTCCTCCATCTGAGGCATCGGGAACGCATCTTTGATCGTCACTCGGTTCAGCTCTCTGAAGTCGACACAAAATCGGTACGTTCCATCCGCCTTCCTGGTCAACACAACCGGTGACGAAAGTGGGCTGCTTGTTCTTTGAATGATTCCTTTCTCCAATATCTCCTTTAATTGCCTTTCCACCTCCGGAATCAACTTGAATGGTATCCGCCGATATACTGGCCTGCATTCTTCGCCTGGCTGTAACTCTATGGAGTGTTCCATCCACGTACAGAATCCGCTTTGGTAAACAAATCAGCAAACTCATTAACACACTGCCGGATGGCTGGGATCGGACACTCTGGCAGAGATTTCACCGAGACGCTACCCATTCGGCACCGATCCTTCGTATCTTCACGATGCAACTTCACGACATCGCCATCAACACGCAACTCGCTCCTCTCCAGGTCTACGCTTGCTTTCAGTCGTCGTAACAGATCGGCGCCTATTATAGTTTCTTCTACATTATCAGTCACTAATGTTGCGTGGCGTAGCCTGGTACTACCTATCTGGATCTCAACGTTCTGAGTTCCCAGCGCCTTTAACGCCGTCCCACCAACCGTAACTACATGCCAATTACCGGACCTAACGGGCAATCCTGGTACTCTGTCTGTAATCGACGCACCCGCTCCCGTATCTACTGTCGCACTATTTTGTTCTCCCTCTATCAGAACCTTTACCCGTGGACCGCCCCCATGATAACCCGTTACCACCCCATTACAAACAAAACAATGATTGCGGTGAGTTGCTCACGTGTTCGTCTTACTTGTCCTCCTCTTGGTTCCATATCCGTCTTGAAACCTTCCACTGCCTTCGTCAACTGGTCCACTTTCTGTTCGAGCTGCCTGACTTCCAGCCGTCCGACTTGCGTCCGTACGGGTTGGCGCTGTTCAATTTTGACAAGCCGTTCGATGTCTGTGATCCTACAAGACTCGGCCATCCGAACGCTCTCCTGAAACTCCAGCGGCAAGCTCTGGATGAACCGCTCCCTCACCAATCTATCTTCCGTTTTCTCACCTGCTTCCGGCAATCCCAAAGTCAATTGTCGTAATAAGTGCTGATAGTGAATCAGGGGGTCTTGAGTGTCGCGAAATCCGGCACCATAAAATCGATCCATCGCTCGTTGTCGGTCTTGTTCCCTTGTAAACTCTTGAATCGGTGCAGTCCGTGTTGCTTGATACGATGCTGTGGCCTTTCTTTGTTTGTTCAAGGCATAGACAGCTTTTGCTTGTCCAGTTAGCAATGTTCTTAATGTCGTCAATAGTTGTATTTCGCTTTTCAATCCGTTGCATGCCGCAATCGCCTCAAATTCCGACAGCCACTCTTCCACGTCTCCATCCGAAAATTGGTTTGGCCACGGCAACTTCATAGTGTTGTGTTCAGGGCACGGCACCAGTGTAGCGAAAAGGTGTCCAATAAAGCACAATCTTTATTGTCCAACACGCTAGTTCACATGCTATGCGCGCGCTCGCGTTTATGAGTCAGCATTCCAGTCCACAACAGCCCCGGTTTCCGCTCGCACGTCGTGTGCACTTCTACCCGGTTTAGGTGTGTGATTGGCGCCTTCTACCCGGGGGTTTTCTGCCTGCTACCCCTCGTCCGTTTATCCGATTTTGTTGAGCGATGGCTTGTCTGGTCGCTCGTGCTGTCCTCCGTCTATCTACTGTAGGCTTTGAACGTACTCTACAACCGTGTCGAGATATTCCTGAGTGTTGGAATAATCACGCCTTCAATTTGGTCATCCATCCTATTACGCCTGCCACGTCTCGCCCGTTGGTCCGATCCGATCGAGTGATGACTCATCCGGTCGCCCACGCCGTTCTCCATCTGCTCACCGTGGGTTTTTGAACGCATCTCTCCCCTGTGTTGGGGTATTCCGCCGAGAGTTGGAATGCTCACATTTCCTGCCTGACAGTCCCCCACACTATGTTCAATTGGTGCGTCACTATGCTATATTGACCGTCTGCATCAGAGGGACATTTGTAAACAGAGGCGCTGTCTGAACTGGCCATATGTTTGTTGTTGCAGTCCAAACCATTGAGTAAATCGATTAGTTCAAAACTATCTCTCACAGTTTTCCGAACCATCGATTGTCTTACAGGCTGAAGAAGTTGGGCTAGCCACTGTGCCAACTTGTGTTGTGATGAATTGGACATGGATAGTATTGACCTCAGTGGTGCACCAACCTTGTGAAATTTGGGCGAGCCATAAAGTAGCGGAGTATGTGATTCTCTAGGTGTAATTGACTTTGCCGTTGACTAATCAATGAAGTTTCCTTCCAGCAATGCTTGCACTTCTTTGTTAATTCGTCGTTCAATTTCAGCAACATTGTCTGCCGAGTTACCCTGACGGAATTTGGTTGTGTCATTTAATAGTGGTTGCATCCGTGATATATAGTCAGCCTTATCCATGATCACATCGCCGGAGCCTTTGTCTGGTTGTAGGATTATCAGATTTTCATTGGTTCGTAGCTCAGAAAGGGCATCAATGTGTTTCGGAGTCAGGATTGTGTTCTGTTCGGAGGACTTAACATTGTATTGGTGCTCGAGGTCGACTAGCCTGGCTTTGCACCAACTGCGAGCGTTTTCTGGTACCGGACTGAGTTGTGAGAGTTGGTCAAGCAGAAGCTCGAACTGGGCCTGTGACTCTATGCTATTGTTCTTTAGGGGTATAAAAAATTGAAAACCACAAGATAGGGCTTCCAAATGAATGCTGTTGAGTTGAACTGACGATAGGTTGATCACATACCTAGCCGGATTTTTAGGAAATACCGAGTCTGTCAGACTGTCTTAGTGACTTCTGTAGATTGCTGAGTAGATTGATTCTCCCCCGCTTAACTTTTTCATTACATATATATATATGCATTATATTTGTATTACTAATGAGTAGTTTGGCGGCTTTATGATTTTAAATTAGATCCAATTGTGAAAAGTCAGGGCTTCGGCTAGATTCGAATCCAGCCGAAGTTGTGACATTATATTTGATGAAGTGAATATTTTTTAGACAGATTCCAGTGAGTCCGAAAATAAACGAAATGTCCTTGCTAAGACATTGCAGTCCAATGTACCCATCAGTGTTTACAAAATAGCAGGTGAAACGCAAAATAGTTCACTTATTTTTCCTGCCCTAGTCAATATCAAGAATTGTAAATTAATCGTGCAAAAAATTGTCCGAAAAGCCCTGGAGAATATATTCGTATTTTTTAAATAAATGCTATTTTGTGGCAGTCAGTGAACGTTTTACTATCTGCTTACCCTGGTTTAAATTTCGATACTTTAACATGTTAGTTTTGAAACGACCATTCCTGGATTTTTTTATTTAAAAAAAATTAAAGCAGACACTGAATGGTTGGTAATGTCATATGAATGACATCTGAGTTTAGCTTCTTCCGAAGCAACGGTAACTGATTTAGGTGATGACCGTTATGAACTGTATAAGTGATTCTTCCCAATCGTCTTTCCAGCGGTTGGATGAGACCCTGGTTGTCTGTGTAGTTATACTGTAATGCGACAATCGTCTGCGCATTCCAACAGAATTTGCGCGCATGATGACATGAGATCATTATACTTACGCGGTTATCAAACTGTTATCCGATATTCCGGCGGACTCGATTGACGCCTTATTCTATACGAACACGTAAGCTTGTGATGTGTAGATGTGAACAGGCATTACGTGTTTTTGACAAACTTAGTTAATTATCAAAACGCATTGTATTTTGAAGATTTTATCAAAACCAAGAGGCGATATAATATATCTTGTGGGTTAATGAAAACAACTTGAACAGTCAATATGTTTTTATACACTTCGCGGCAGGTAATTATAATGTTCTACCGTAAGAGGTTTCTCCCTGTCTTCTGTAATGTCAAACTTAACTTATCGAAGTGGTTGCCAGTGTTCGGACAAAGAACAGGCCACAGTTTACATGATGTATTTCGTGTGATTTGTACAGAACTAGTAGTCGAGTGTAGCTAGGTTTCCATTGAGCTATGATCAAAACTTGCTGGGTAGAACCAAGAGGGAGTTTCAAACTGGAAGCGAAGACAAACAAACCGGTAGGTTATATTCAATTCAATATTCGTACTATACAATTGAAGCGGCTTCTGTCTAGACAGTACAAGTATCAAGGTTCAGCTTTATCAGGTACCAGCTCAACGATGAATTGAAGAACATGGGCATGTGACGGGCAGTAGTATTACAATCGAAAAGGCCGCTTAACTTGACAAGCTATTGTTGCTGAACACTTGACATAATACATGAGAAAATGCGCCACTACTGTCACACACATTATGCAACAAGGTCGGCATGATTCCATATCTTTTTCAAACCATATAGAACAACTTTCTTCATCGAACTATACCCATCGACTATTGCACCTTGATTCCGGTTTTATGGAGGTTGATGGTTGCTACTACTCGCGGAGTCTGCGTGTTTACACAGGCATTGTACCTGACTACACATTTGTGCCACTTAGAAGTATACAGTTTTGTAAATTAAATCTTCATCTGTATTGTCGAGAGTCAGGAATGCGAGTAGCACAATGGTATGATGTTGCGCAAATTGAAATAGAAACATAGCTGCAAAATAGGCAGAGGCAGTTGTTTGCACATATTAATGACCTTACTACAAAGCATGCGGCAATGACAGCTGCGCATCCCAAAAGCAAGATTTATTATCTAACTGCTTCACAACCTCCATGTATTTATTGCCGCAATTACTTCTGACTGTTCACGTGTAGTATAGTTGGTGCGTTTCTTATCGCCGTGCTGCTCTCTCTCTCAGAAGTTTGTTCAAACTGCTACAAAATTATCTAATCACTTCCCCGTTCCCTTGTTGATTTATCTGCCCCCAGTGGTGGCATTGACAAGTCTTGAGTGTACCCACTTCTGTGTCTTCTTCTTCTAGAAATCACTTTATCTCCATAACTGGTTTTCATCAACCATTCTTTGACTGTGTGACTTCTTTCTTTTCGGCATGCCGTTTGGTCAGAGGTGAAGGGTTACTGTTCCTTACTTATTGCAATTGGTTGCAGAGTTTTTAATTTGGACTTGATCTGTTAACGTTTTCCTTGGGACTCCACATTCTTCGGAGACGTGTTTCATCAAGACACGGTAAGTGATACTTACCCGATGATCAGATATGTTTGAAGCTTCTTGTGGAATAGTTACTCACAAAGAGAAGGTACGGATTGTGCAGATGGTATATAGGGGTGAGCTCACCACGTTCACCTATCACAGTTCACTGTTCCCCTGACTCAAATGGAGTTGTGAATGGAGTATTGATTTGAACAGTTACTTTCCCTTATGAGCTAACGAAGTTGACATATCAGTACACACTTGTTGGCGTCATCAGTCATCTCCGGAAGGTTAACTCCTTACCTGGGCACTTCATATATTCCGTGACAAAACGCATCAGGCAGCAAGTTAGACTTTTTCCAGGTGTTTTTCTTAACTTTTTCGATATTACTGTCACGTTAATTTCGCCTGGTAGTTGGCGCGTTAAGAGTTCAGCACTTCTCAACGGTAAATCTGACCATTGTGCTGTGGATACTTTAGTTGGGAATGTCTGCCATTTTTCACTGACCCCCCTACCTTCTAAAGTTTATTAGTATCTTCCCCGGGTCACGACATCTTTCATTAACGTTACGTGTAGTCTCCTGGGTCACCGCTTTTGTGTGATACTGTTAACCTCAACAACCAAAACAGCAGGTTAAGCGAAGGGGATCAGGAACGTGGTACTCCTCTTCGGCCACACAGTAGACTGTATCCTCCTGTTCTTGCAACCGCAGGTCCTAGTGAACAGTCCTCCTTCTGACGTCATTCTCCGGTTTCATCCATTTCTAGGCATTGTGGTCACTCTCTTCTCGAAAACGTTACTCATGTTAGTTGCGACATTTGAGTTCCGTTAAACCATTAGCGAATCCAGAATCAGCTATCTGTTCAACCTAAAATGCTGGACTTTGATGTAAGTTTGATTAATTCTTTCCGATCAGTGAAACCACAACTGTTTCTGAAATAGTTCATATAACGGATATACTTCGTACTGGAAGTTTTTATTCACAAGGCTGCAAAAACCAACGCCATCAAAGAATTATCACATTGTCTTCTTTGCTTTGCGTAATGAAGTTGTCTAATTCTTTATCAGTTTCTGTGACACCAACTGTAGCTTTTCGCGAATAACCGTGTCATCGATCAGTGCATTTCTTTCCTCAACAGCTGGTATTTATTTTCTTAGGTACAGTTTTAATAATCATCGTGTGCTTCGTTTCATTAACACTGCGGATAACCGTGTCTTCCCCCGGTAAACAGCATAAGTACTGGTCATTCGAATGTAGACAGAACACCCGACAACCCAAGGGGGAACGAAGTTGTCTTGCTCCTATAACGAAAGTTGTTTTTTCCAGAGCCGATTGAGTGTTTGGTACCTATCAGTATCTCCACCACAGATCCAAGGCCGTGATTACTGTTGAGTTTAGCAAATTGTGGAAATGTATGACGTCGCTGAAGGCTACATAATATTGAACACTACGATTGTGATTCTTAACCAACGGGAATGGAAAAATGAACCAGATATTCATTTTTCAACTTGGATTTTCTTTCAGCATCTCATTCACTTGCCATTCAGTTTTCATAACGCCAATGCGTCCATATTTTTCTGAGGTCCAGCGGTTGGAATCGCTTCGGTTCCATGAAGAGTTTGCAGTAGATCCATTTAGTGGATCCATTTATCCGTGGTGGACAATCTTAGAAAGTTGTCAGTAACCTCATTTAGTAACGAGCATATACAGGTACTGGATAATTTAGGTGCATTCATTTTAGTCTACATGGACAACTTAACAAAATCACCCCGGGTCCTGTTACAAGGCGATTAAAATCAATCACTTGTTACCAAATCAATGTACCTTCTGTTACCAAACAGATTTTTCGCCAATGTATTACATGCTGCTATGACCCTCTTCTGTCTTTCGCGCTCTTATCGCTTTTTCTGAGTGATCCACTCTATCTGTAACAATTCGAAATTACTTCACGCTACTGGCTTCGTTCTCTGTGACTTCTTTGACAGTCAGGAAATTTTCAACTACCACTTCGCGAGTCGTGTTGGCTAGCTTTTTCAGGATCATCAAACGGACGATAAGGACTACCTTGAGTCGTTCCTAGACTGCTGGTGATATCCCCGTGGATTATTGAGATGGGGTATTTCGAATTCTGATCAAAATTCGGCAAAGCACTTGGCAACGCTTTCCAGGATGACGGTCAGTGACCCGTCCAGGTCAGGCACCCTTGACTTGCCGCGTTTATCTCCGGGAAATCAGTGGATGGTTGATCCCGACAATCAGTTTCAACTTCTCGACGTTTATTCCAGCTTTTTACAGTATCAAAAAGCTGCGTCCAGTTTTGTCTCCGATCTACTTTCCAGAAGTGTTCATAATACTGTCAGGGTCGCTCACTTGATTTTTATTCCGACTACTTTGGTAAAGTTCTCGTACTTCTCCAAGAATGTCCGGACGTTTCCATTATCAAATGGCTGCATCGGAAAAAGCTTCGTCTTCAATCTTGACGACAGCATTAACTGTTGCGTGTCAACAACGCAAATGCTGAAAAGATTGATTGGCTTGGAAACGAAACCATTACTTCATGCTCTACAGACTTGACAACCAGAAGTATTAGTTTGAGTATAATAATTAATCCACAGTGTAAGATACGTGAATGTAAACTTCAAATGTGATAGACGCCGCCTCTTCTTGGACTGCTCCTTGGAGCTTCTAACATCCTCATCCTGACGATTACATTTGTAACTCATAAACTCTATCTGGCTGCTCACATGTAGTATAGTTCGACCGTTTGCTTCCATCAAAATATGTCACTGTTCTAGGGACTTCTATCAAATCTGAACGAGTCCTACCTGTACGAGCATATCAACCCGATTTTTCTTATAAATGTGCCATAAAATGCTTAGTGCCCATTGGTCCACGAAATCGCCTCTGTTGATATACTACAGTATCCACGCTTGAAAAAACAATGTGTTGAGGCGGACGGAAAAGTGATTATAATAGTTGAATCCATCTCTGTGGTTGAACAGAGCTCTGAGGTGATCATGTGCCGAGTAGTGACAGGTAAAAACATGCAAACAAAACTTTGCAAGTGAAATGGTATCACAGCGCAAACCACAGGGAATCTGATTAAAACGGTTTTCCCATGTTATGGTTACTTTTCTGTTGTTTAACTCATTTTCTCAAGGATACTACTCTAACAAACCGTAGTTACAGAAAGCACCCACTGAGCTGTTGAGTTTAATATACGGACTCTTATTACAGTGACATCGTCGGAAGTTCAGTTTAAGCGCAGACTTCTGTGTACACCCAGAAAACCACACCAGTTTGTCAGGTAGCTTATTTATCGGAATCAATGGAGGTTGAGTCGAGCCCAGCACTTCCAATCTGAGTCGTTGATTGATTGATACGCCACAGTTGTACCTCTGAATTTGAAATGACATAATATGTTTTACCAAACGACTTAAACTTGTGGCATTCCCAATAACTTTATGTTTAATACTCTGCTACTGATATTACACCCATAAGTTTAGCATGCAGAAAATATCCTCTTTTTAATCCTGTTTTGCGTTGCTAAACGAATAGTTATGATGAACCGCTTACATAAGCGAGGGTAGAGTTGTAAGTACATTATAATAACAGAAATTTAGAAACAGTGGCTAGCGTGCTGATCTATCAACAGTGCATGCTGGAACATAAAATGAATATGCAACTGTACAGGTAACACGTCTATGTTGTTGGCCTGTCAGCCATGATCAGATTACGGTCGTGTCTTCCAGTAGACAGATTTCAAAAAGAAAAGAAATTATCTTAGGAATTAGTCCAAACCGCTGATTCCTTAGTTTCACCAACTGATCTGGCACGTTATTTTCTCGGCACATTGGTGTGGTTTCAAACGATAGATGGCTAAGTGAATAAACAACCCGATAGCTTCCGTGGATAGGCGTTGTACTCGAGACGATGATTCGTTGATTGGTTCGTTTTTGAAGACCTTCCTGTAAAGTAATACCAACTAGATACCAGTTGAAGACTCTGGTTTTACAGCTAACAACGTTTTGTGGCTTTCGGTAGAAATGTTAACTTAACTTTCCCTGAGTGACTTAAGTCCAGAGGAACAGTGTAACCATGACTATACAACTTGATGATGGACGTGATTTTTCCTATAACAGCGTTTTCAAGTATCTTTACTACTTGAAAATGGTAAGTTTGTTATCGATAAACCAATGATCTGCAGAATTTTTGTAACAGAAATACTTGACCTTGTAAGTAGTTTTTCATGCATTATTGCGTGAGAGAGTTCTAGTCATTTCAGAGAGTTTCCACTCAATGTGAACATCTCCAACTGGTCGGCAGAATAATGTGACTGATTACACACTTAGAATTTCGCGGACAATACAGCGAGCGACTCTCTTGCATGAAAGAGTACATCAGTTTTGTCGGAATGTTGTGCACAAAATGCTAATTATCCATTAATTTTGTACACTAGTCAGTAAATGACCAAATGACAAATCGCTATCAATGAAAACCCACCTTTGTGGAGGAATCAGTAAGCAAACTTCTTAAATTTTATTTGACAGGACCTGGAGGCAAAGGCATCAAACGAATTATTTTACTCAACGGTTCAGGCTTAGCCCCATGGGCTACCTCTGGCCTGGAACAGGAAGTGATGCAACAGTTGGCAAAGAAATTGAACATCGATGAACTCAAGCCATCAGACAAGAAAACTGACAACCTTATCTTGAATGGTACTGACCAATTACTAGCCGGTACTACCAGAGAACACCGTGCCCCCCAGAAATATCTCCAGCCATACACAACTGAAGCTCCAGGTGTTTATGCTGTCAATCCCAATAAAACTGTGAATAAAACGACCCCTGCACCTCGACCAACGGTTTCACAACAAATTGCTCGACAACTGCGTACACTTCCACTTGATAAACTCCTGGAGCTTCAACGTAATCTCTCCACCCATCATTGTGGTACATCTCTGGGTCCAGTGTTTTCACGGCACTTATTTCCCCGGTTTCTGATTAACAAAGCACTACCAAGTACTTTGGAATACGTCAGTTTGTATTACTCTTACGACAAACCGTTACCGATAACAGCAACTCTGTTTACGAAAGCCGATTTGCTAGTTGGTGTGGTTGGAAACGCGGGCATCCAAATTTACCGCAAATCGCAGTGGTATGGATCGTCGTTGCCGAAGGGATTACCGGAATGCGCGAAGTACTTGTTCACTTCGGATGGACATACGGTTTCCGAGCTGCTGCAGTACTTTTACGGAAGACAGATGGATTACGGTCGCCAAACAGCTAGAGAACCAGATACCAAAAGTGTGATGGAAGACCAGATAAAGGTGAGGTTTATAAAAAGAATGAAACACACCGTTTTCAGAAAAAAAATGTGAAGGCGTGCATTCATGACGTTGTAATGGTTTCTTTTACGGGCGATGGACCCACATGTTTTATCTGCACTACGCACTGGAGTGAGACCTCAAAGGAGTTAGGAGGAACCTTGTGTATCCTGACTGAGCCAGCATGAAAGTGAATTACACGTAACAATGAATAGAGTTTACAGTGTACGTATCGATTAGCCAATAACAAGCCTATGAGAAAAGTACAAGGCATGTCTGGGCGCCCGTGAACTTTACAACCGGCAGGCGTGAAACGGGACGGTTCGTGTGGGTGGGCGATTGTGTGTATGTGTGTGTGTATGCACATGCATGAACGTAACGTAGATGGACCGCACACCATACGAACTATCCAGTGAATGAATACCGTTCCTTCGGCTACCCATATGAAGGAGTGTTAACATTTCCCATTTTCCCGAAAGGGATGTAGTATCAGATATCTTAAACCTTTGTGCCTCCATATGAAGATGACTAGGGTAATGGTAGTCGTTTTGAGTGGGATTTTTCCATACGTTCCTTTAAGATATCTATTGTGTTGCTTTTCGAATAAAAGCACCAACACTTCAGCAGCTTCTTCAGTCTGTCTGGTGGATTGGATGAAATTATGAAGCGTTCATTAACTGTACCTTGTTATCTCCCATTTTATAATTTATTAGGTTCTCATTGGTTACCGCTCTTGTATGTCCAAATTTGGAAATTTTTTTCCATATGTTAGGGTTGTAGTGTTGGATCCGATGCCTCGGATTTGTGCACCGAATCGGAAATCCTTAAGGTACACTACTACGGTCACTTCCGATTTCACATTTAACGTTTACTCTACTCATATGTTTGCAGTAGTATACATTTATCCCCGAATTTGACATGATTCCTCGGTTTGCGTTATCCCTTCGGATTCGCAACCAGTTGACACGCCAACATTTATCTGATTTCTATAAGGTCTAAATCGACCGTAAAATGTTGAACTGTGTCCCCCTTCATTACTTATAATGTGTTTCCTACCGAGGTGTACAGCGACGCACTATCTTCAAAAAGAAGGAAATTATCTTAGGAATTAATCCAAACCGTTGGTCCTGCAATTTCACCGACTGTTCTCGCACGCAATTTCCTCAGCTATATATATATATTTACAAGTTGAACATCACCCACAATTGATCGCAGCTGTCGCATTCCCATAGACTTTGCAGTCGGCCCCTTTCGAAAAGAAGCACTAGACTCGAGTTTC
>JTDE01001255.1:74823-103653 GCA_014338405.1 Paragonimus skrjabini miyazakii
TATATATATATATATATATATGCAAATACTCAACATATGGGTGACTACAACTTTCATACAGTCTGCCAAGATGTAAGTGAAAGTGAGTCATCATCGACAAAACAGCTTATGTGCGACTTTCATTGCCCTATGTCATTAGGTTCACCTACTTTACGGAAAACTCTGCCAAACAGTAACAATATCCACGACAGTGAGCCCGATTAGCCGTCACCTGACCTAGGCTCCAGATATTTACTGTGTGAATTGTGTGGGTCCCAACCCGGTTATCCGTTTTGAAGTGTATATACTCTACCATAAATGCAAGTATCGATATTCAAATTAAAAATATTTACGAGTTCTATTCTTTTGGGAAACAGCTCTGTTTAGTCCGTCAGATACACCAATTCAAGGGCGGATTCGGTGAGAGAGAGGTTTTGCTAATCGAAACAGTGTAAGGCTTCATCAGCAAGACAGGTGCTTTATAGTTTTCACCGTCTCACATCATTTTTGAAAGGCTGAGAATATACTTGCCGTGCAGAGGTGTAAGAAGGACAACTTCCGTATTTACCTATGTGGATAAAAAGAGTTATCTTAGTGTGGAACGTTCACATTTTTTTACCGCACAGTGGTGGTGGACGGTCTTTCGTACATTCTGAAAGCTTACCATGTAATGTAAGCGTGGGTTAAACTGCTCGTATTTGATAGTTGCTTTAGTCAACTGTAACATGAAACTTTTCATTAATGAGTATGCTTACAATCACAATTTCTAGAGTTATAAGGTTGGAAAGTCACTAAAATTATTTAACAATACCTTATAGGAAATAATAACGATTTTAACCGATGGATTGTATCTGGCGCCTGCATTTCAAACGTTGCAACTACATGAAACACTTCAACGCATGGAGCGCGTTCACGAACAACCTGCACGGAGGTATATGTCTATATTCCATCAATCACCCGAACTACGCGAACAAAGTGATTTTGGTTCAATCAACAAATTGCAAGAACCGGAAGTAGTTGATGACCTTGCATACTGGTTTGGTGCTCCTCTTGTCAGTCCAAATCGTTTGGATCCGTTTGGAAGTAGTTATTCGAAGGAGGCTATCAGTTTATCGCGTCGGTTGCTTTCATTCCTCACCAATTTTGTACGAAATGGGTATGTGAAATCAATCTAAATAAGTAGATGTATTGAAATAAGTGTCTGTTATCCCACTTTTGATAAAAAATCTTTCAACGCGAACTGTTAGCATTGCAACCAAAGTTAAAACATTTCTAATGCAATAACAAGTACACATACAACAGACAAACGGATGTACACGACTGCAACCGGGAACCTCAAAGAAACCGCATCGTCATTGATCGTAATAAACTCTGTTCTATTCACATGGGTGATTTCGAGTAACAGTGGTTTAAGGTTGCAAACGGAAAAAGCAGATGTTTGCCATATGTTCCATCTGAAAATCGTTGTACATATTCCGGCGGACAAAACGACATCATTCATTTGGTTTGTTAGAATAGATTCAAAATACACAACATTTTCGTGATCAAAGGTATATGGTATGTTATAGCCAAGGAATAGAATAGATAGGAAGTAATGTTCAACCTAAGGTCAACCAAACTTGCATTTCAAAGATTCACATTTACGATGTCATTATCCATGTTGCTAAACTCAGTGTTATATCTGCACTACGCACTGAAGTGAGAACTCAAAGGATTTGGGAGGAACCTTGTGTATCCTGACTGAGCCAGCATGAAGAGTTTACAGTGAACGTATCGATGACCTAATAACAAGCCTATGAGAAAAGTACAAAGCATGTCTGGGCCCATGTGACATTTGCAACCGGCAGGTGTGAAACGGGACGGTTCACGTGAGTGGGCGATTACGTGCGTGCGTGCGTGTGTGTGTGCAATGATGGACCGTACACACAGATTACTGATGAGTAGTAGTTGATGCCCCCGGTTGGGGCTAGCAACTATCCGATACCCGATCCCGTTCTGAAGTGATAACTCTCGTACGGTTTCAATTCTGGCTCATTTTCACGGTTGGTCAGCATAGCAATTTCAATTAGTTAGGCTTAAATTGTCCTGTTCTCAAACTATTCGTGTGTCTGTGTCGTTCGGCCGAAACTACTCGTTTGAATTAACGTACATCAGCTGTTTTGTGTGCATTGACCCATGACACGGATGGTAGCTGTAATCTATTTTGCAATAGGGTCATACTGTTACTATATCCTGATTTTATTGGTTGGATATAGCCAAGACAAAGTAAAATCGATTAAAGCGGAAAACAAACGGACAAAAAAATCCTAATGTCTTTCCTTTTTTATGCCTTGTCATCGAGCTGCAATTAAAGTGTTGCCATTTAGAACGTCAATTTTTAAACCTTGCTGTAGACTTAAAGATCACATCAGATGTTCACAAGTCACACTAGTCAAGGACCAAGAGGAACTTTCAGTAATACAATGACAGAATAACCGGGGATTGAAACAGCAAACCTGAAATACAATATAGCTGCTGAGCGACAGTAGAAACTGGGAACGCAGCAATAAAATTGTGGTGGATTATCAAGCCAGAGGTGCGAGTATTTTAACACTCGGCGGAATACCTCAACACTAGGGGAAGGTATATCCAAAAGCCCAGAGTGTGCGAATCGGGGACAGCGTGGGTGACCGGATGAGTCATCGCTCGACTGAATCGGACTCACGGGCGAGGGGTGTCAGACAAAAAAGGATGGACAACCAGAACGGGGGTGCGATTATTCCAACACTCAGAGGAATATCTCGACATGGTCGTGGAATATGGTCAAAACCCACAGTGGATAGATGACGGAAATCACGAGCGATCGGACGAACCATTGCTCAACGAGATCGAACCAACGGATTAAGAATGGCAGGCGGCACCCCCTCCCCGGATAGATGGCGCCGATCACACACAAACCGGGCAGGAGTGCACACGACATGGGGGGAGTGTCGTGGACTGAAATTCTGTCTCATAGACGAGAGTGCGCGCTTGGCATGGTAACTGGCGTGTTGGACAATAAAGATTGTGCTTTATTAGACGCCTTTTCGCTACAAAATACTCATTGAATCTCTTAGACATGAAATCAATTAGTGGTGCAACCCGCTTATAAACAGTCACCCGAATTGGTGCTCAGGTCGCTATTGCACGTCGCGTGCTTCCACGGGTATCTCAAGGCAAACAGGTGAGAACGGATGTAATTGAATCTAACACCGACTTAGGCTAGAAGCTGAACGCCATGTTCAGCCGGATGGCGTAGGAACAAAAGCCACGTGCGTTGCTGGAGGATAGACTAGGTGCGAGATTGACTGTTAAGGTGTCTGTCCTGGCAACAACTAAACTGATCAAGTAACCATTAGAAACTTGACTGCATCAGGCTGGTAGCTTCAGATGTATCCGGGATACAATCCTGACAAGCTACTGGTAAACACTATAATAAGACTGAGGGAATACAACCAGGTGATAGAAGATCAATTAAAACAAGCTAAATATGAAAGTATCAACCGGGTTTAGTAAGAGGCTTGATCAATGGAAAGTGTGGACTACATGTCTGCTAACAATTACTCGACCGATTGTCTAAATTGTGAGTTCGATTGATTGTCGACCGCCGCAGAACAAGTATTCGCACGAATTTCTTCTGATTGCAAAAGTCAGAGTTACGCAATCACATACTAATTACCTCAGTAACGAACAAAATGTGGCACTATTTTGGATGGCAGAAGATCAAAATAAAATGTATGTTTCATTTTCTGTTTTTCTGTCATCACAGTTAAAACAATGAGACTTCATACGATAGAAGTCACAGGAAAAGAAGATTTTCTCACTCATGTCAACAGTAACAGTTAGGGGGGGGGGGACTACAGTCAACCAGATGCGATGGCAGATTCAACGTATTCTAAACTGTGCAGTCTTTAAGACCGTTGTTGTGGATGCAGGCTGATCAATGCGAATTCAATTTTTCAATTTTCTTAAGGCAGTATGTAACATACAAGTATATTCTGAAAGATCTGTAAAAGATTACGGTTAACTGTTGAGGAGGAAGCGTGAAGGCAAATCATTTGTATCATGGTTGCTGTAACAAGGTCGATGGAGCAGAGGATAGACGGAATTTTACACAAACTGTCGGGGACCTCAACAACTAGACCTTCAACATTAACTGGATTGAGAGAGGTGATAGGATCGTTATGAATATTAATCACAAGCGTATGTAGCGAAGCGTTTGCAGATGATAAGGTGAGGTCACCGGCATAGTTGTTAACACGATTGTCCCATAAAACGGCGGCCGGAGTTCAAATCTCGTCTCTGACAAAGGCGTACCCTACTGACGAGCTATACCAAGCGTGCAACTTGAGTATCTGGTGTTCTTTATCGAAATGGGATTGACTAAAAGTTTATGGGAATGCAGTTGTGATTGACGTTCAGACCGTATTTACTAGTGAGATAAAGTGTTCCTCTGAAGACAATCGTTGGTTAAAACAATTGAAGAACGCTTTGTGTTATTTTGATTGTATTCTGTCTATAAACTGTTTTAATGAAAATATTTAGTCAAGTTGCTGAGATTGTTAGCTATCTTTGTTAGTCCACTGAGTTATCGTTATAATTGTCCAGGTAATCGTTCTTTCTTAGCAGCTGTAAGTTCGCCATCTGAATGCTTCAACAACAGAACAGATCACGGGTACTTGATAACACTTTTGATGTCAGTTTTGAAACAAAGACTAACTGAATAATGAAGAAACGCTGCCTCAAGTAACCACTAGTTGTCGTTTGGTATTGAGGCTCTACAGTATCGTTGGACCTCATTTTTGTAAGTAGTAACTGTGATAGATAATGTCAGATCAGTTGAAACCTGGTCAGGACAGAAATGGTTCTCATTTCCAGGCACCTCATGTTGCATAATGTGAAACTGGTTTATGATTAACAAGATTGATACACCAAACTAGGTGGTTCAGATGATTATTTTTACTGCTTTATCATTCGGTTAGAGCCGAAAGCCTGTCAATGTTTGTGAATAAATATAATACTCGGAATTAGGGGCTTCGAATAGCCCTAGAAATCGTACTCGGATTGAAACCTCTCACGCAAGTGCTAAGAAGAACACCTCGTATGGGTTGCAATAAGCAATTCATCTTTGTGAGACAAGAAGCCGAATTTATGGATGTACAACAGTATTAAAGAAATCATAGTCACTCATTGGCTGATCATATGGACATATACAAAATCACAAAATGAACGCTAATTGGTGCAATATAGAACATAGAAGTAAGCGAATAACAGAAGGCGTAAAATTGAGACTGTTCGTCCACTCCTTCAACGCGACGTTTGGATTGGTCCCTTGTTAGAACTCCTATTGTGTCGGGGTTTGGATAAGCGATGACTCGAGTAGATTTTCATCACAAAAAGCCTTATGTATTAAACAAGAGAAGGCGCAGTAAAAGAACGGCAAGCGTCACCCTATCTAACAGATTTTTTTCCATACCTAGACCACACTCTCATAACCCTTCTTCACCCACCGTTCTCTCCTAGAAATCCCAATGATATGAATCCACTAAGAACCGGTAATCAAGACACTTCGTTATATTGGCCAGAATATACGGAGAATGCTAAAGCCTATATGTCAATTGGTAAGTAAGTTGCAAAATTTCCTTTTCCATTGTAGAATGTCCTAACCAGATTTAGTAAAGCGGAAATCAAATTAATGAATCGAAAACATAACGTTGTAACCAAGTTGCAGTACTCAACGTTCCAACCACCTTGAGTGACCTTTTCGTATTCCCATGCAATCAAGGTTCCAGTTTGTTCATTCTCATTGCGACATGAAATGCTGATAAGGATATAGGAACCACTGGTTCTATCAGAGTTTATTACTTGTGTTCACTCACTTAAGTCAAACCATCTCAGGTTAAAGCTGTGTTCGTTCGAAAAATGACAACTTAAGCTTGGTTACTTGCACGATTGTAACAGTTGAAACACTAAGCCCTTCTTTAACAAAACAGAAGCTATTGGCCCAATGTATGATAAAAAAAGCCTAATTGTTAACATGAAAAAAGTAAAACGAACGTCGTTTGGGATAACCGCAGCTGCTAAGGTTAACATACCACAATACAGAGAATTATGCAAATATCTTATCCGTAATCAACCAGAAGCACTCAGTTGTATAAAAGAAATTTGTCCACAGGTCTCATCATATGAACGTAACCAGTGGCCACGGGCAACTTTAGATAGAAAGCTCATAAGTGAGAGAATGTAACCCCTACTATGAAGATTTACAAATGCAACGTATGTGCAGTAGAGCTGATATGAACGCGTATCACTAGAAAGTTTGAACGAGTTAAAGGCACAAGGTGAATGGCGTAACCGGCAAGACGGGTTCATGCTGGAATCACGAGGTATGAAGTGAAACTTCGTGGCAGTTGTTAAAAATCAATCTTTAACGAAGCGGAACTTGATACAATAGTGGAATGGGCAGCCGCAGACTCCACTGTCATGCTGATTTACCTGTCAATATTCGTGTAATTTAGACCATTCACCTTGCACATTATTCACCAATCCACACCTTTCTCAAACGCTCGGACGATACCTTTCTGTTCTCAACATGTTACGAGAAATACTTCGTTTATCACTCATCCAGTTGACTACTTGAGAATCGCATGAATAATTTGACCAGAAGTTGTCCAAGCCATATCCTCAAGTTATTATCTACAAAGCTGATTTGATTGAGTGTCCAGTTGGCTATCTCCCTTGATAGCATAGCCAATCTCTGACCGTTTGAACTGACCTGATCAGTGCATTCTCAATCTGTCCTCCATATGATCTTAACATTTCCCCCATCTCTCACCTACTCCCCCGTCAACCAATAAGTAGCCGTCCCCGCTGCTGGTTTCTCCATGTCAGAACCTAGTGGTGCGATTGGTAAATTTTTTTTAGGAATCGCGTGTAATGCATTGCTCGATCGGTAGATAGGTCCAGATTTAAGTTCAGCGAGGCGGGAATTTTAAAAATTAGAGGAAATCTTTGCCATGAAGCCAGATATAAATTATCAAACTGCATAGTTAACCGTCATTCGTTGCGCCTGTTAATGCAACATTATTTGCATATTTTATAAACTTTGCACTCGTCAAGCATGACATGCTGGAAACGGAAGGTGGAAAAATTGATGGGAACGTCAGTTTGGACCCACACCTAATTGTCTCGTGTTATGTTCTGTCCGGGTTGCGTACGCGTGTGTCTCGGCTGGTCTATCGACCAATCGGTATTGTGCACGTGTGTGTGCGTCTGTGACATCACCTGACATTCGCGCTCCACGAATCACGTGGTTAGATTATGCACTCCTGTAGACCAGACTTGACTCATTTAGCTCCGTCCCGCTGTTGTACGTTTTGCATTGTTACACTATACGCTTGTTTTACTAATACCATTACTACATACTGAGCAGGTTCTCGGTGGATGACACAACGTATATGAACGTAGACGTGTGACTGCAAAGGTAAACTTAAGACAATCCCGACATATTCGGAGAATTAAATCGGAAATGTTGGATTCGCACCACGGTATCCAAGATGCGTTAGGAATCAGTTTCTATTCCTCTGATACCGATCTTTATCATCCGAGATCTTACTCATCACCTTCGTATCTGGCCGCCAGGCTTTTGGTTTAAATGTCTCCAATGCGTGAACACACATTGGACGGGGTGATCGATGGGTGAGTAGCCAGTCAAAAATGGAAGATCGGATAGTCATAGTATTCATTACCAGTGTTCAAGCTATTTTGTGTTATCCCAAGGTAGGCTGGCAGAGAAAAGTTTCCCAGTGTAACCGAGTCAACGGAACCCAGTGGAATTTCAAGTCTAGGATTACATAGCAGGTCTTTTCACCGTTTATCATGCCCACGAACAATGTGCAACGTGGGGAAACTGTTGATGTATTTGAAGCATTGTGCTCCCTTTAACAACTTCGTTTGAGCAGGAAAAAACGAACATTACGATATGTTAACATTTCGTTTACTGTCGTTAGTCGCCAACTCAAAAATGCAGGTTATCTACGACAGACAGATACAGACACGTTGAGCCATATTGATCAGTACTCATCAGCCGCTATGTGCTCAGAAGAGGTTGAAACAACCCATCGGGTTGCCGTGGTGTTGATGACATAATGCTTGGCGTGAGTATGTGCGTTTCTATACTCTGTCTATTTCTATTTGTCTGTTGTATATAGCCTGAATGTTTTGCGTTTGCGACTGATGGGAACAAACGAACTGTTAACATATCGCAACATACGTCGTCTTTCTGTACTGACGAAGTTGACGTACTGTATGCGCGAAGCACATGGACATTGTCAATGAGCGAGGAAATAGGACTGTCAACGTTCTGACCTGCACTGGCTGCAGTTGTGTGTTGACGAATCATATCTATGTAAACTATGGTGCTAAACTAACAGACAAGAAAGATAAGTATGGATAAAATTTGCGGATAGTTTCTTGAATTTAATACAGCCTGAAAGCTTTGACCAATAAAATAAGTCGGAATCAAAATGAAGTATGCTGTTGCTCCAAGGGTGGTGCATACACGATGCAGTGCCCCTTGAGGAAGAGGTGAATGAAGAGGAAATGGTTATGCTGAGAAAGCTTTTTGAAAGTACGGTATTTTTGTTTTGACCACCCTTCTTGAAAAACAATCCTCCAAAAACCACACACGAAAGACCGTGAGCTGAAATGAATGCAGCTGTGTCAAGAGGCAATGGTATGGTTGCCGGATCGGAACATACTCAGCTTCATCAAGTGCTGATCGCACGGTGAATCAATGAAGTATATTTAAAATCTTCACCAGTATGTTAACGTTTGGCCCACCCCTACAAAACTAATGACCACAGAATGTCCCCGAGGTCTTCTGATAACCGCTTACAAAGGTGAATGATACGTTACCAATCGCCTTGGCTCAACTACACCTTGCTTATTTTCATCATTCTGTTACACACTACCAACACAACTGGATGAAAGCTCTGAATGGTTTGTAGTGTATCGTTCAATCTGAAAAGCGTGTAGATACAACAGTGTTTGTCTGAACGTGCGATTCCTTACAGTTCCATGTTGGTCACGTATTAGTCATGACAGGCTATAAGCAAGGGTCCCGCAATGATGTAGTAATTTTGAAAAACGTATAGTTCTTTTAGTCAATACAAACTGTCTTGAAGTTATTGATAGCCGACAGTTACCTATTATTTGGTGACCATTGTAATATGGTTGGATAGAAAGCTGTATCCAGCCGCTTACTATTCAAGACTACATAGGGAGGTACTCAGTCATCGACACTATCACATTTTTGGGAGAAATTTCTCAGTAGTGACAATGATTAGCTAATTCACTATTTACTGCAACTAATTTTGAAACAGAAACACGATTTGTCCGTCCTCAACCACTCAAGGCTTTTCTATTCGTGCCCCTGCTGTCGACTGATGGAGTGTCATCGGTAGAAGCTGGCCAGAGTCTTCAATAGCAAATCTTGCCCGGAAGGGTTGCCATGTAGATCCAATGCATGATCGTAGTGCGTCTACACTGTGTGAGATAGCTAGTGCTTTAGCTCGCCTAATCAACTACTCTTGCTGGGCAATGTTCCGTAGTCCTCTGTCACTCGAAAGGTTCCTACGTGCTCCACGGTCGTTATTGTCAAGACTCAAATACTCGAGACCGTTTTGAACCCAAACTGTTACATCCGATGTTGTCAGTTGATCGAACGATGGCCTTCAGAATGTGTCTACAACTATTAGTCATTAGCCCACGTTTGTTTGTTCATCCCATCTTGTGAAATTAATTAGTAATATTCGACTCTGTTGACATTATTCCTGAAATTCTTTAAACAAGAGTGCAAAGTTATTGTGAATGATTTCTCATTATGATAGCAATTGCTTACTGCAAGCTTACTGCAAGCTGATACTCTTTATTAATGAATGTTTGCCGTAAACGCCAGTGACTTCCATTATGATCGTGGTCAATGTGAGGATCGTGTTGATTGTTCGACCGCCCTGTGATTTTTGCTCACAGCTAGTGGCTCCATATAAAGACAGTCATATGTGCAAGTTACTTCCTGTATAGGCAAGCCAAATCGGTTCCATTTAAGCTAGGGATGAGATTCACACCAAACCCACGCACTGTCCACCCCATATTCGCAATACACCACTCCGACGACAACGAACGTAGCGATGCCAAACCAGCTAGCGCTTTGAAAAAAAAAGTGATGCCGTGATAACGCTTTCAACACCACTGGCCATTACGGTCATCATACAATGGCACGAATTTCGACCAAACTCAGTCGATATGTCTCCTATTCAGCGGTTACCCCCCTTCTATCTCATTTGTAGCGGCGCTTACGTCATGGCTCACAGACCGCACATTTCGATTGTCTGAAGCCATCGAAGTGGAACACAGCTTTTGATCGATCTATCGTTCGATCACTTAGGATTCAGACAAAGATGTCAAGCCAATATACTCAAAGTCTTGATCAGGGTGTGACACCAATTTGCGCATTGGATGTTCAAACTAGTGTTCACATTATAAACTGAGCCCAGACATCCTCAAAAACGAGCAAATTATGTGTTGCGCTACAACCAGAGCAGTTCAGTTACTGAGGAATGAACAACGACGAAGATGCCGCGTGAACTATGCATTATTCCAAAACTTTGATTGGCAAGTACATGTCTACTAGCGCTACACTGTAGAAGATAAACAATTGTAGCACACAAACTTATTACTCGTTCAATCCCTCTGTTTTTGGTACACGCTTTGGTTTGTAGTCGCTGGTATGTATTAAGCACGACGGTGAAATTTTTGATTAGATTCGCATTATATTTGGGGCAAATATTCTGTCGAAGAAAAATTATCGATTGTTAACACAGCGATTAGATCAATAAGTGTTTTCTGTTTTCATTTTTACCCCATTTAGAGTCATTGCCTATAAACAAACCAATGTCTGGTTCATGGAATTCAGACCAACGTGATGAAGAACAATTTAAGATTGTTTTCAACAAATACACAGACCGGTTATCAGTCTGGTCACAACTACTTCCTCGCATATCAGGATTGCCCAAAAAAGTAAAGTATAGAAGTATTACCAGTAAAACCAATTCAACCACAGCCAGTATGGATCAGACTAATCTGTGTAACACATCTGCCATAACAGTTCCAGCAATCGAACCATGGAACCCGGCTCCAAGAAGTATTCAGTCGTTGACATATTTCTTCCACTTGCGCGACAGACAACGTTCAACAGCTGACGTAGGACTGCATGGGAATGCGGCAATCGGTGTACAGTCTTCGAGTCTAACAGATGTAGATAAAAGCGCTGAAACGGATTTCGTTGAAGATGTAGAATCATTGGAATCAGCGTCAGAACAAGGCAGCAATTTTTCCCATATTCAGAGTTCGACAGAGGTAAGCAATAATGTCAATGAGTTTTCAGTTTGTTAAAATCTTTTGTTTTATATCACCATCAACGGGTTTGATTGGATCACAGTTAAATTTAGATTAGATCTGATTGCGAAAAATTTCGACTTCGGCTGGATTCGAACGAATGACTGAAATAGCATGCCCAAAACATGGCTAGCTCAGCTACAAAGCCACCTCGAACTGGCTCGGAAACTTCACGTCTAAGTTGAGTTTGTCAGTAATTTTACAGACCTGTTAAGTAAGTGTATGATTTGCAAAACATCATTTTTATGATGTATTTACTCATGTATTCACTTACCGGCCTCAAATGCCTGACCTCTGCGAATAAGTGCTATTTTAGCGAGTGCAACCCTAATTGCTGTATTGTTCCCCTAGTATTGGTGAAAATACTTCATCCGAGTGTTGTCCTCAAAATGCTATACCACACTGACCAGTTTCATTGTTTTTACGACCTATCGGATGCAGTTAACAGATCCGCGTTCGTATCTACGACTGCCCTGAGAAGATTCGAAACTACTGTCACACAGGTATTCACTGGCCAATCACGCAACATAAAAACGACACAAAATGCACACGTGTTAGTAGATATGGAATCCGGAAAAATGACTCAACCAGTTAATTAGGAAACCAAAAACTTGGACACGATGATCTAGTCGTGTCTTGTGTGAGAAGTGCGTAGAATACATCAAAGCCCATTTGATTTCAAACATACGAACTAAAAAGTAAATCCCCCTCGAATTACCACAACAAATAAAAAAAACACGGTTACGGAATGTAAATGGTCAATCGACAAGATTGACCCTAACTTCAGTCGACCCAACAGGTACGCATAAAATGACTCATCTCACATACAACGTCACCGTGATCTACAACTAGCAAGGTCAAGTCATTATGTGCATTTTCAGCATTGTACAAGAACCAGTGTCTCAAAAGGCGGATCCGCTATAGCAGACTGTTGGCATGCGGCGTGGAGTGATGAGCTGACATGGAACAAGGATGGTATTAAATTTCGAAAGAGAATGTTGTTGATGTGTTCTTCCAATGTAAACTTCACCGAAACTGCGAATGTACTGGCACACGATGTGAGAGACAGAATATTCAACCAAAATGTTCTTCCAGTTGTCTTAGCAGAGTGCAACTGCGCAACCACATATGCACATACTTGACAAGATAATAAACCGAAAAATATCCTCATGTTGAGACACTTGAATTGGCTGATTTCTTTCGCTTTTTGTATGTCTCAATGAATTGTTTGAGAAAACCATTTGCTGACTCTGCTTGCGACTCACTAGAATGTACAAATTAGCCTGGCTATGTGAAACCGAGGTTGTGACCAAACCACGTTTGTACACAATTGGAGCCAAACTGAAAACCCGAGGATATTGATTACCTCCAGTTGCTTGCCGATGTAACATACCATCCGCTTGTCCAGTGATGAGTCTCTCCAAAAATGCCAAACCACTGTTTGTGTCAATCTTGTGAACTGCAGAAGGGCTCGGGTGAATATCGTTACTGCGGTTAGAAACAAGTCCAAATGCTCAATACCAGTAAAATGCAATATGTCATCAACGCGACTTTTGTATAATAAAGTCCCGGTGGGATTATTTGTGGTTTTGCGCTCAATCACTCCCAAGAACATGCTTATCAGGATTGGTCACATCGTCTATCTGTTTTACGGAAGTCCATCAAAAACCAATGGAATGTTTCCAATTCGTAATAAAATAACATTGTAGTGTTACAGTTCTGCTTGGAAATTAGATCACACAAAACTCAGCGGATATTGTGAAGGAGAACTTTCTTACAATGATGATCAACATTAATGAACTACAATAATTGCGTACTCATTGAGGTGTGTTTTAATGTTTCAATTTATTGGAAGTATTATTTCAGTTTGATGGGGATAATATATTTCGGATGTAAATCAAGATGTCCATTTAGCAACGTGCAAATCTGTGGTTGCACAATTGTTCATGCACGTGATCGGATAGGGTTGTGTACCACCCTTATGTGCTTTCGACACGCCTTGACTTCGTGGTGTTTCTGTGTCGACTGGTTTCATCTGCCTGTAGTTTCCTCTAGCTCGTACGAATGAGACTGAGTAGTTACACTTACTTAACACCGCCTGAGGATCAGTTTACGACAATCGTTTACGAAGGTCAACTAACTATTCAGTCTACCACATTATGTTTGCATTTGCCGACCATATCGACAGCTATATCCGACATTACTAGAGCATGTCCCGGAACGGCTAAAAATCTATGGTGCAACAATCTCAGAATGGTGAGCCAACAGCCTGAACTCTTACTGGGTCGGCTGCTAAAACCCACATGATCACGAGTCACCAAATCGACCTATTTGCCTCACTCAAAATATTATCAGTCGATTGGAACACAAAGTTGCTGGCCTTTGTCGAAATTATCATGATTTGAACTCGCTATCCAGTGTTATATACACAAAAATTGCTGAGGTAACAGTTCGTGTTTCCATGGGTTTGATTACTAACGGAGTAATTTAAATTTGTGCATGTTCACTCACTATCTCTCTCCAGTTGTTTGGGGTATATATTCCTTATATTTTTTAAGTTTGCGACTGGTGAGAATAAACTGAATGTTGATATGTTGCAAAATATGAATTCTTTCTATCATTATGAACTTCAAAAGAGATAGGGTAGTGCCAATTGTCACAGTGGGGACGGTCAAACTCAAATTACCACCAATAGAAAGACTGAAGCATTCTTAGTACTGCAAAGCCGAAACTTTTAGCTCCAGCTATTACTCTGAGCAGTGTTGCTACCACTTCGGCATATCGCAATGACTCTTGGACGGCATGGAAATCTGATCCAATCATTTCTTATATGTGTATACCGTCTGACGTAAAGGAACTGTAGAACAGTGGTGGACGAGGTAAGGAAAAGCCGTATGTGATGAGTTGATATGTGAAGTCGAGTGATCTGGGCAGACAAACTGAGCTTCACTCTGCGTTATCGTGATGAATGGTCCGGCGTGCGAGGTTTCATTTTGGACAGCCAAGTCGGAGATACGATTAACCCAGCACTCAATAGAATATATTGACGCGATGATGAAATATGGTCAAAGCCCAGAGCGAATGGAACGCGGACAATACGGGTGACCGAATGAATGATCACTTAACGAAATCGGGCGAACACGGGGAGAAATAACAAGCAAAAATCCACGACGGAAAGCACTTACCAAACACATAACCAGTTATCAGCGCACACGACATTTAAATGGAAGTCTCGCTCCGTTATGAGTTGGAATTCCAGTTCCTAAACTCGAGCGCATGAGCGGTGTAGAAACATGCGAATTGGACAATAAGTATCTTCCTTGATTGAATTACTTCTCACAACAGTATGGTCAGGCATCTGCATGAATCATTTTAAGTGAACAATTTCGTGCCACGTTTCACTATCAGTGTTGTTATCTAACGCACAACTTGCTAATCAACATCTACTGCATACACTGTCCTACTTCCAATCTCCTGCACTCATTGTGCAAACGGCTTGCCAAAAGTGTGTTTATTCAACCTCAACATCACACAAGGTTAAAATTGCGTCGAGCAGTAGAGATATTTTGAACACGTAGTACATGAACTGCGTACGCGTTCGGGAGATGCTACTGCGCGCGGGATGGGTCATCGTGCAGCGAAAAGACGTACAATAAAGCAAAATATGTATTACTGATGAGTAGTCGGGGATTTGGTTAATTTCAAGTTGAACATCACCCACAATTGATCGCAGCTGTCGCATTCCCATAGACTTTACAGTCGGCCCCTTTAGGAAAGAAGCACTAGACTTGAGTTTTGCTCTCATTAGAGCTCGTCAGTAGTGCATAACATTGGGCACGGCACCAGTGTAGCGAAAAGGCGTCCAGTACAGTACAATCTTTATTGTCCAACGCGCTAGTTAACACGCTACGCGTTCGCTCGCATTTATGTCTGAATTTCAACCCGCAACATCCCCCGGTTTCCGCTCGCACGTCGTGTGCACTTCTGCTGGGTTTATGTGTGATCGGCGCCATCTAACCGGAGTGGGGGGTGCAGCCTGCCATTCTTCGTCCTTTGGTCCGATCTCGTTGAGCGATGGCTCGTCCGGTCGCTCGTGATTTCCGCCATCTATCCAGTGTGGACTTCCGTCGTATTCCACGACCGTGTCGAGATATTCCTCTGAGTGTTGGAACAATCGCTCCTCAGATTTCATTGTCCCTCCTATTTTGCCTGCAATATCGCGCCCGTTGGTCCGATCCAGTCGAGTGATGACTCATCCGGTCGCCCACGCTGTCCTCGATCCGCTCGCTGTGGATTTTTGGACGTATCTCCCCGTGTTGAGGTATTCCGCCGAGTGTTAGAATACTCGCACCTCTGGCTTGATAATCCACCACAATCATACTGGAAATCTGAGTAATCAGACTGGCTGCATGCACATCCATTCCGGTTCGTGGCTCCCACTGTGCGGACTTAAGCGAAATGTCCGTTCAAGGTCTTGATAGTAAGCTTGGTGCTTCCGGTGATTAGAGAGATCTGGTACGTTCCTTATGCTAGAGGCAGGCCATCACATGTGAATCCTCGAGTTAGGTGTTCCTTTTGTATGCGTGTGCAAGTTATGATTTTCATTTGCATTAGCGAACCCAATGCGAGCGCTGACGGCATTAGAGTGACAAAAAAATATAGTTATCCTCTTTTGATAGGTGTATCAGTTAATGCGCGTCACGTTAACAAACTGGACTACTTACATGTCCAATGTTCTTTTCAGTGACTTACCCCCTCTTATAGTGGACATTCCTTACCTGTTGAAATTGGATCACCATTAACAGCAGATTTTAGCATAATCTGCATTTGAACTGATAATACACTTTATTTTTCTATTAACTCCTCAACTTGACTATACAATCGGGTTCAATTACATGTGAAATTATCAGCGTCTAACAGGCAATCCATTTGAGCACACGACCTGAATCTGTGCGTAACCAAACTGTTAGGGGCGCATCTCTTAACGAAGCAGCCAAGACGAATCGTACGATCTAGATCCAGGTGGATTTGTCTTTATTATTCTGTACGGTTGGCGGCATCTGATTCGGATTAGCCTGTCACAGTGACCGAAGCCAAAGAACACCTGCGCTCAACCAAAAAAAATGAATGGCTTGCGTTGCGCCACTTGCAGTTCCACTCATACACCACGTATCTGGTGTAAACCCCAGGGAATAAGACGGGTAGATGTGTGAGTGAGGCCTTTGGGCCAACAACAAGTTTGTTCAGCCGTGTGCAAAGGTCGTTCGAACAGTGAGTAGATTTACTCTGGAAGACAATAACCCGGTAGAAGATGGTGTCCGAACCCGTGATGACATATTCAAACAGCTTTTTGTCACTTCTCCCTGCGTACATCAGATTATACTGGGAGCGAATCTTCTTGATCGTGCTGAACGCATGGTTTGTCTGAAACTTGATAAGCTCGTAACAAGGTTTGAATTGGTTTCACTAGTGAGAAAGCGCAAACACAGCTCGTACAAAATGAGGATAACACAGCCAGATAGTTTCTAACCTGTAACAGCTGGCTGTTGGATGAAGCAGTAGGCAAATTCCGAGATTTGCTCACTACCGATCAAGATCCGTATGACTATTGCGACTGGATTGAACATGAAATCTCAATCGAGCCAAAGCTATTTTGACCATTCGGTCCCAGAAGAATTCCAACAAATCCGCAGCCGGAAATTAAACGACAAGTGAGAGACATGGCGGAGGAAGAAAACCTCGATGAGATAGAGAGGCCATTCAATTCTTCCGTCTTGTTGATGAGGAAGTCCAATCGGAATTTTTGATTTTGTGTCTACCTCAGACGGCTTAACGAGATTACAGTCAATGAATTTGTAGCCGTCCCGGCGGTGTCTTGAATTTTTGATAAACCACAAAAACTCAGGATATCCACAATGTTGGAATTGCGATCTGGATATTGGCAGACATCAATCAAGCAATCGGATCGAGCTAAAACAGCTTTCACGATAGAAGGAGAGCAGTATAGCTTCAAACGTATGCCGTTTGGACTGTCGAGTGCCCTTTTGCGCTCAGTCGACTGGTGCTCAAAGGACCAGACGGTTTGCACAAATCTGCTGTTTATAGAGACGAGGTCATCATCTACAGCGCCAATGAGGTAGAACATACGGCACATGTTCAAGCCGTGTTTCCCAATACTGAACAAGTCGGTCCATGGATCGATAGTTCAACTGGTGGAATAAACGGTAGTACTACTCGGTCACAAGGTCGGTGAGGGACAGGCCCAACCACTACCTGAGAAAATGATGACGATCCAGTCTATTCCGGTGCAGAAATCGAAAAAGACGTTGTGATAGATTCTTGGTCGCTTTATTTTTACAGCCGCTTCATCAAAAACTATAACGACCTCGCAAACCCTGAAATTACCGGTGACTGGACAGAACTTCATTGTCGTAAGAAATGCAAATAGTGTAGGAATCGGAGCTATACTGGAGCAGGAAGTTGGTATTGTTGAATATAACTGTCGTACACTAACTTCTGCTGAACGAAACTATTCAACGATAGAAAAAGTGTTTGACGATCGTATGGGCCTTTGGAAAATGGAGGCTATACTTGTTTGGCTGACGTTTCCATGTGGATAGCGACCCAAAACTTTTGGAGTGGATTAAATCGGCGACAGACCCTCGAGGAGGGCTCGTTCGTTGAGCCTTGCGAATACAGAAGTACGACTTTACAACAGGTCACTTATCTCGAAAAAGGAACTATCTTTCCGAATTGGTTTTCCGAACGCAACATCTGGATGAGATCTACAAGGACGTCATCGAAATTGGCAGTGTTGACCAGGAGAACAATCCCGTAAAGATACCGACAGTACAAAGGATGGATTTGACAATTCGGGAGGTGACTGACCAACTTCTATCGGAAGGACAACCACCATATGATGAGAGGTATCCAGAAGTAAAGGCTTTCGGAATGCACTGTTAAGACTTGCGATTGAATAGTGACGGAATGTTAATCCGCCAACTACGGGAGGGAATAAATGTACCGGTAAATCCAGCAAAGTCGAGAGCGACAACTGTGAAAGAATGTCATCAACTAGGATAACGTTAACAGTTACGTACGACCGTGCCAGTAGTGTCAACTAATGAAGATCACTAATCACTCCAGTCGGTATATCACACAACCAATCCCGGTCATTGGAATTAGGGAATTATGGTCGGTAGATGTGATGGGTCCCTTTCCAGTAACCACTTCCGGAAACCAGTGCATTGTAGTCGAGATGAACGTTTCACAAAATGAATCGAAGCAGCCGCTATTCCCGATTTGCGTGCAAGCAATATATGTGCAAGGCTGTAATGGAACACATCGTTGCAAATCACGAAATACCGCTGAGCACACTGGCAGATCAAGGCCTCTGCTTCGACAGTAAGGAATTTCGGGACTGTTTTGAACGCTTGGGGATTGAGAAAATTAACACAACACCACATTATTTTTAATCAGATGGACTGACGAAGAGAAGCAACCGCACAATCGAAATGTGGTTGCTGACGAAAGGAAGTAGTTAGGAGGAGACGTTACCACTGATTATGTTGGCCCACCGCTTTTCGCCACAAGGAACAACGAAGAAGTCTTCGTTCGAGCTAATGCATGAGCGTGTATCACCTTTAACAGATGGTCAGAAAATTAATTGACGGATAGACTCGTAGATGACTGCGTGTGGATAATCAGGAGCCCGGATAATGGCTAATCACAACCTAACAAGCGCACAAGGAGTGGTCAACTGCAAAGTTACCTTGTCCATGTACCGGAGATAAAGTACAGAGATCTGTAGAGTTCGGCCGTAACAGGACCTGGATCTGAAAACTTCTTGTCAAGGTGAAGAGAACTGTATTTGGCAGCGGATTTTCGCTGCCCAGTGTATTTGGTTAATAATGAGAAGCAGCAGTATCGAGTTCACGGAAGTCAGCTTTGTCAAAGTTACGATACCTCGATCAGAAAAGGATGCAAACCAGGTGTGTCCAAATCACCGGAGCCAGTTCGCAGATCGTTGAGAGAACGAAGAGAGCCTGAACGAATTTTGCTGTAGCTAAGCTGGAAAGCGGGGTGTAGTCAGGACGAGCGATCACGCCGTACTACTTACACTACTACTCAGTAGTCAGACAGGAAATTGTGTTGAAGTAATCGGGGGGAAAATACAAGATGAAACATTGGAGTGCACTTCGTCAAAAACCAATATCTTCCATACGTGAAATAGCATTGAGGACCGTAGCGTCTCTTGTTATGATGTTCAAAAGTACACACCGTGTGTTGATTTTCCGAACAAGCAGCCCTCGCACCATCCGTGTTCTTGGCTTACAACACAAGTACCTCCGAAAGACTTGGCTTAACGGCTAACCCATTCATTTTGACTGTTACTGACTCTTCAACCGCCGTGTCTATCATTGGGATCCTTTGCTCTCGCTTGATCGGTTGGTGGAGCACCCTCATAACCGCCCGATAACAAAAAAACACTCAAGAAGAGGGAAGTTTGTTGGAACAATGGCAAGTAAAATCTCCCGCCCTGTCAGACACAAAACAATAGTTGCGACGGGTTCTTTCACCTTCCCATCTTGTTTTTGGCTTGCCTGGTTCGGGATTCATCTTCGAGCCATAGATCACTTCTATCAACTGTTCAGTTTGCTTCCTGCGTTCTGTCATCCATCGGTGGGTAGATTTTAAGTAGTTCCGATCAACCGATCAATATCTGTGATTCCACAAGATTTTACCTTCCGTACCTTCTGACGCATTTTACGTTAAAGGCTCTGACTGTATCGCTTTCTCACCAGTCCGGCCTTCGTTTTCTCGACAGTCTCTGACGGGTCCAAAGTCAACTAACGTATTAGGTACCGTGAATATGCCCAGTTTAGTCATAAGAAGAAGCGCGTAGCAAACAAGCTCGTTTTCAGTGTTTCATCATCAGGCTAAATACAACACATTTATATGGGTTCGACATGGATAGTACCTCAATTGGTTGACGGATGATAACCGTTAATGTCATGTTAGTCAGACTCGTGAAGTTTAATTATGCAATGCAAGTAACTTGAGTTGGAAACGATTTTGACAAATCGGTACACCTACATAACAGATCGATCCGAGCTATTGATACATGGCCACCGGAGGTTTAGTGTTTTGACCAGGCGTTTTTGTGAGCATAATGGGAGTAAGTGTAAGCGGATTGCGATGTCTTCTGTGATGGCTAATAAACGACTATTGACCCACTTCGACTGCGCTCCACAAACTCAATAGGTCGACTTGAACGATTCGGCCGGGTTGATCAGACGGTTCTATTCGAGCAAATGTGTGACGACCACTGATGAGAAAGCCTTTATCGATCCTCTAGCTAGCCAGGCCGGATGATGCCCCCGCATGCGTTCAGGTAGTCGCCTTGCTGTGCGGCCTATGTAGCTTGTTCCACAGGAACGAACAGAACGGTAAACACAGAAAGAGGCAGCATGTGCAGGCAGTATATCTTTTAGCTGGGGACGCAAGACTGATGTGGAGTTTAATCGTACACGTAATTGAGCCGCGAAATAGGTTTTATTAAGTGCTACGTTACGTTGAGTCTCCTGGTTATATTTTCAGTATTGCTGTCACCTTTGAAAGGCAACGTAGTGTAGACAGGTTTTCTATCTACAGTTTGCTTTATATTTACCTTTGTGGTAATTATCATCTGTTTACCTATAAACACTTCTGGATAACCATTTTCAAGGAGTGTGTTAAATGTGAACCGTTTTTCTTCTTCTATGGTGTCATCTGAGCAGATTTTCACAGCTCTGTCTAGTAAGCACCGGACTAAATGTTTCTTCCGTCTCAAAGGTACAAAACTATAAAAGTTAGTACACTGTCCTGCGCAGATTGTTTTACGATATACTTTACGTTTTATTGTGCCGCCTTCACGGCGTGACATGAACACGTTTAAAGACGCTATACCTACTGGTGATTCGGGTTCCAGGGTGAAGCAGATATTTTTATGGGCACAGTTGAAGTTCAGCAGTGTTTCACTGAGCCTTTGAGATTCGCCTGCCATAAAAATAATGTCGTCTACATAACGTTTATAAAGAGCTAATGACTTTATGTGATCTGCTAGTCAACTACCTTCAAGCTTTGCCATAAAAATGTCGGCTAATAAAGGGCCATCCCTGAAGAAGCCATCACAATTCGCTTACACACACCCCGTTTTGTTCACAAAAGCGCCTGGTCAAAACACTAAACCTCCCGTGGCCATGTATCAATAGCTCGGATTGATTTGTTACGTAGGTGTACCGATTTGTCAAAATCGTTTCCAACCCAAGTTACTTGCGTTGCATAATTAGACTTCACGAGTCTGACTAACATGACATTAACGGTTATCATCCGTCAACCAATTGAGGTACTGTCCCTGTCGAACCCATATAAACGTATCAAGTTTTGGTGATAGACTAAAGGATCCTGAATATCGCAAAACCCTGCAATACAAAAGGTACATTACGAGCTGATGGTCTCGTTTTATGGTAAACTTTTGGATCGTCATTGTGCGTGCTTGGTATGAGACCGTAACCTCTATCCGCTCACACAAGACAGTTTTCGCGCGTCTCATAAACAATGTCCCTCGTGCAATCAACTAGTATACACCGCCTTTCAGTCCATTGCACGTTGTACTCGTTTCAGATTCCGTCTCTGTCTGAGAATGGATTTGGTCACGGCAGTTTCATTACGTTGTGTTCACGTCACAATCAATTTGTGAAGAAAATTCATTCAGTACAACAAAACATTTATGTTTGCTGGTATGTCGACCATGCTTTTGTGTTTGGAAACAAAAATATCATTTCCAACACAGTGTAGGTGTTACTTGACCACGTGATACACTTCTCCTCGGTTCCGTCCGTTTAACTGGAATTTTTCGTTGAGAATTTTAACCTGTCATTTCTCGCCCGTTTTGCCGGTTTCGCTCGACGGTAGTATGTGCTATCTCGTACACTGTCTGTGATCTACTCACAATAAGCTCTGGTTACCTCATTTGGTCACGCAAAGCGTTGAACTAATTGCGACTCCATAATGCAATCACATGAGTGGTTAACCCTTTAGAAAGATTGCAGTTAGTAATGTATAACAATCTGTTTTTCTCATTTCTGAACAGCTATAGTGAGGGTAAGCTATCAAGTGCGAATGTTCACATTCGTTATATAGCGATATGCAGAGCACCTTGCCTTCAACCGTTTGTCAAATGCGATTAACCATACGTATGCATGATTTTTTCTGTAGATTCAACACAATACAGTTGACAGAACTTTTGAAATCAGGATACATACACCCAATAGCTGGTTTGGAATATCGGCGTACCATATGTGCGAATCACCGCACGTTCAAAAAAGAGCTGGTACCATTTATTCAATATGAAATAATTGAATTGTTCAATACAAAACAATTTTTTTATCCACTGGACCAGGATTAGCTTTTCAATGGTCTTGAAAACATACAAATCAGTTGAGTGATCAACGAAATTGCGTGTCATGACGTAATGTCCGATAACATTCTCCTACCTCACAAACATAGATCGACTCATTGCTTAGAACTCTGTGGAAAATTTACAAACAAGTTTAGGTATTGTTACCCTGCAAATCGAGAACTTCAGTCACATTCGAATGCAGCCTTTATATTCCTACACTTTTTTGACAAATTCTTTTTGGCAACATCAATACATTGTGTTTTTGTTGTTGTTAATGTTCATCCTTCGAATAAACTGAGATTAGAGCCTCTGCCCTCGTACTTGTAGGGCCAGTCTGCTAAACAAAACTGTACTGACTTCACGTTCAGTGTAACTAGACTCTAACGGTGTTTGTGCGTAACAGCTAGTAAGAAATTTTCAGAGCGAACCCATAACTTCAGCGAATAATCCGTGACCAATGGTTGTTGTCGCGTACTGAGCAGCCCAATCGAGAAAAATCAGCAACACTAAGCGATCTCAATTCATTGAAGAAGAAAACAGCACCTTTTTATAGAAGAACAACAGTATTTACGACTGCTATTAAGCGACAGACGTCCTCACGTTTTGATTAGCCAGTTTGTTGCTCTATTGTTCCACGATCTTGTATCTAGCAACTCAGTTGTTTGAAACAGATACGCATTCAACAGCAGCTGATCGCCATCTATAATTGGTTGGCATCAGTTTGACTATAATTCGGTCTGTAGCAGCTTGTGCGCGAACACTGATTGATTGAACATTCTTCAATCAAAAAACCGCTCCAGCTCCATTTCATTTCATTTCACCTAGCAACTTTCGCGTTTGAATAGATTTTTCAGCCGGCTCTACTTTAAAAGAAGCACTCGATTCAATGTTTACTACTTTCAGAGCCCCCCCCTTAATAGCCAATATCCTTGTCATGGACAGGACCTGAACTTCGATTCACATTCTCAAATGGTGATATACTGAACAATGAGCTACTGAGTTGAAATTAGACACGACAGAATTATCCCATGCAAACTCTCAACCACTGTTGAGATTGCCCTGTCATTCTAAGCCAAAGAACCCTAACTACTGCGCCAAATCCATTAGGTTGCCACACGATCAGGACGTCTCGGTTAAGTGAAAATCGTGCACGTCAGTAAATTTACTGAACGACGTTAATGGTTACTGATGGGTAAATGGGGATTTTAGTTTTGTACGTTCAGACTACATACATCCCATGTCGCGGAAGGATACCTCAGAAAGCATCTGTAAAGTTAAATCGAAAGTCTCAGAATATGCTAATTACACATAAGGATGTCTTTTATTAAAGTTGAATAAGGCCTGATAGGACTCTACATTATGAATATGGGAACGTATACACGTTCCCTTTAAGGCTTTTGAGGGGATGGATATTAGTATATACTCTGGAAGTAATCATGCCCAATTGGCTGCTTAGATTGGCGTCTGGAAAACAGGTATACTTGCAAGGAGCTGTTACAGAAACAGACAATTCCGGTGGGCAAGCGAAGGAATACATCATTGAATTTTACTCTTGATATTCACAGAGTTAATAATGAAGGTTGTAGTCATTTTTCGTTATTGTCTGTTCTGTTCATACTCCAGGAAGTAACATTTAGCCAACCACAAGGATTTCACATACAAGAACATCACAACGTCTGGCATGCGGAGCCGATATCTTCTCGACAAGAGCCACAATCATCATTCAGTCCATCGTTTCGTTCCGCTCTTCTATGGATCATCGCGACTGGACTCACTCTGTTTTTACTTAATGCGTTGGTTTTCATTGGCATCTACTATCAAGCTCAACGTTTGCAGTGCAATTCGATAAGTCAACATATAGATCAGGGCAACCGTTCCGACCCAGCTAACAAAATAACTATCCGCAATGTTTCCGTGATGCCAATTGAACCGAATGCAAAATCACACAAACCGTCCGGATGCTATCCCCGTCCTTCTCACAAGGAAAGACGGCGACTGGTTCAGCAATGCTCCGGAAACGACAGGCGATCAGGCAGGTTTACGGTTGCAGTTGTCTGTGGTTCAGATGTAATTTAAAAATATCATGGAATGATTTACGACAGATCACAAGGCGCCAACCATTTTCGAGGATAACATGTCAATATATTTAATAGTATTTAAGATAGTCTGAAGTTGCTTTGAAATAATTAACTGTAAACAGTTTATGCTTCAAGTGGTCTGAAGTGTCCAATGGGATTATTTGAAGTCTCCATGAACAGTACAACTGTACAAAGTTCACAGATACCAAAATGCCCCCCTATATTGTGAGGTTGACTGCACTTTCCATGTTTGTACCTCATTGGAGCCAACAAGAACCACAAAAGCATCAATGTGAAAAGTCGAACTCACTAATGGGATGGCCAGTTTACCGAAATAATAAACGCCTCTAAATGCGAGAATTTTGTCTCTATGAGCAAGTTAACAATTAAGTCGTTGGTACACAAGCAGTTCTAGTCTTTGGCTTGAATCCAATCAAGCCTGACTAATGTATATTCAAAATTTACAACGTACATGAGACTTATTGACGTCACATGTTTGTGCGACTGTCAAGTTTAGATGCTGAACCTAGCTAGTGATCTACGCTTTCTTGATTGATGATTCGGTCCACCATGTCAGAAGTCTCATCGGTATAACGAATAGTTAACTTCATTAGCATGTGGCGGAGTCCGAATGTGACGCTTAGAAAAGATAGTGTTGAAGTTGCCTCATTCAACATTCCAGAAAGGACTATCACGTGAGAAGGTAAGTTCTGCCAGTCTACCCAGATTCTTCTGGGAATAGTCGATGTAACCGCACTGTGAGTGTACAACTTTATAATTGTTCTTACCCAAATTAACTTGAAGGCCGTTGCTAATCAAAGCAGCTTTGGATCATTTCGTTCTCTTCAGCCACTCTACAAACACAGGAACAAACTATATGTTAAGATACTTTAACATTTCTTTTACTGTCATCAACCTGAAGAGTGAAACATGCAAGTTATATTCATCGGATAAATAGGGAGAAGCCTTATTTAAAAGCATGTATAATCACACTAAGTAGTAAGTAATCAAAACCATGGTAACTTGACAGATTATCTTAGATATGCCTGAGCGCATAATGCCGGATGACAAGTACAAAAAGTAATGGCTTGCTAAAAGTTAGTAGCTTTGGATTTTCATTGGGCAACTGTGACTTCACTCAATCGAACGGTAACAACTGGTGACCTGTGTCTTGAGATGTTGAGCGAACGATGAAGTAAGCAACCACCTCACCAAATTGAGACAGATGTGCCATCAGCTAGTAAACCAGTTTAAGGCATTTCCTGCTACTGGCTGAGATGGCTATCGATTTGTCCTGGCATTGCGAATGTCATTGTAACACAACGTGAGAGGCAGAATAGTCAGCCGAACTGATCTTCTAGTAGTTTTAGCAGACCACCGTTGCGCAACCGTATACGCATAAACTAGTGAAGGCTTTAATGTGTGCCCAATATACCATCCGTGCAATAGCTCATTTTAAATCGAAAAAACCGAAAAACATCCACATGTTGAGATGCTTGAACTGGCTGATTTCTTTTGCTCACTTCGTTGTATGTCCCAATGAATTGTTTGGGACAGCCAGTTGCTAGTAAAATTTGTGCAGAAATCCATGACTTTACTTGCGACTCACTAGAATGTACAAATTAGCCTGGCTACGTAAAACCGAGGTTGTGACCAAACCACGTTTGTACACAATTGGAAGCAAACTGAAAACATGAAGGTATTGATTACCTCCAGTTGCTTGCCGATGTAACATACCATCCGCTTGTCCAGTGATGAGTCTCTCCAAAAATGCCAAACCACTGTTTGTGTCAATCTTGTGAACTGCAGAGGGGCTCGGGTGAATATCGTTACTGCGGTTGGAAACAAATCCAGATGCTCAATACCAGTAAAAAAGCAATATGTCTTCAACGCGACTTTTGCATGATAAAGCCTTGGTGAAGTTATTTGTGACTTATCGTTCAGTCACTCCCGAGAAGATGCCCAATAGTTTTGGCCACACTGTCTATCTGTTTTACGGAAGTCCATCAAAAACCAATGGAATGTTTCCAATTCGTAATAAAATAACATTGTAGTGTTACAGTTCTGCTTGGAAATTAGATCACACAAAACTCAGCGGATATTGTGAAGGAGAACTTTCTTACAATGATGATCAACATTAATGAACTACAATAATTGCGTACTCATTGAGGTGTGTTTTAATGTTTCAGTTTATTGGAAGTATTATTTCAGTTTGATGGGGATAATATATTTCGGATGTAACTCAAGATGTCCATTTAGCAACGTGCAAATCTGTGGTTGCACAAATGTCCATCTAAGTGTATTACGTTTCAGGAGTACAGTGGTACAGCGATATGTTGCATTTTCTTGATGTTTGCTATGCTGACGTGTAATGTTCAATCGTTTGGTCCATTTTTAATTATTATTGGCTCCTCTTACTGGTGTCCACTTTCCCCATACACTCGTCCTTGTTCGTGTTTACACCAAAGCCCTTATGCAGTTTGAGAAACATCAAGTGTTCCACTACTCTCAACCCATTCCGAGAGTGTGTTCTTGTACTATGTAACATTGTTAACGATTGAATGTTGATAAAAATTGACTAGAACAATCCACCAATTCTGTATGGAACCAGCCCATTTAATCACAAGATACAGGCGACAGCTGAGCATGCATACAGTAAACACGAAATTTTGCATTCAGTTTGTTGAAGTACTTAGATAACACCATAAATTTCAATCCAAATAACAGAACATCCACTTGCGTTTGTTTGAACTGAAAAGGACTAAAGATTGTTCACCTGTCTGAACTCACCACTGGAAAAAATAGCTTAGATTTCATGTAAACAACTAGGATATAGAACACATGACCACGGGTCCAACTTTCTATCGAAATTTTACTTGGTTTGCTAACTACTTACAAGCGCATTTTCTTTCCTACAGTGATTGGGATTCAATCCGTGGACTTCACGGACGAGCAGGCTATGTCAACCACAGCCACGATTCCATTATGCAAAGCAAGGTTGCCAGATTCTTCAGCCGGTTTGGTAAACATGGCTATGGTGAACAGCGGCTTGACAGTTGGTCCCACACGGCCGCCAACCTGTCAGAGACCTGGCCTTGAGGTCAGGCTGTGGAACCAACCAAAGCCAGATTCTAACGTGATGGTTCCAGGTCCTTTTCTACCCGTTCATCAAATGGATCCCAATCCACCGCGGCCGTACAATTTCGCACAATACGGAGCTTATTGAACTATTAGGTCCAATGAGTGTGTTACAATATGAGCAGGACTCCGAACGAGATCGTTCATTGTCCAGGAACCCACGTAATGATATGCTTACACATACCCTCTTCAAATTATAACTCTATCCATCAGTCAAACTGCTAGTGGCTTACAATAGCAATTCATCATTGTTCTTTCTATGTGATATTTGTCTATAAATGAAGTACACCGAGACTTTTAGCCAATCGCCACTATTCGTCGAGAAAGTAACTGTTGTAATATTGTATTTCATGAACAGAACTGTGACGGTTCCAGTGCTATGAGACCGTTCCCCAACATCTTCTGACATTACATGTGTTCAGAGGGAGCATCACACAAGCAATAGCACGGTCAACTGTCATGATTTCGTAACAAGTGAACCTGACACGTCGGTGAGGAAGGAAATCTGGTTAGTATTCGCCTCCTCAAAGCCAACGGCCTTCTATTTGTAAAACCCTATGCCATCTTTCGTTTGTTTACTCTGTTGGAAATAAATCTGAATATATATCAAAAAATTACTAACTGAGAAAGAAACAGTTACAACAAATAGTGCGCTAGTTGTGACGGAACGGGCGAAAATCTAAGTAAGAGATGTACTAACGACTCTCTCTCTCTCTC